>LPNX010803727.1:222005-330831 GCA_001517045.1 Pseudotsuga menziesii
GTTATACTGACTGTGATATAAGTTTGTTTTTTTATGTGCTAAAAATTAGTGCTGTACATTTTTATTTGAAGAAGAAAAATAAAACTCTCTCTCTCATCAGGTTTTCCCTTGGGGGTTTTTCCTGGGCCAGTTTGGATAAAAATTATGAGTTCTAATTTTTATGTGTGGCTGATTTAAATTTATGTTCATTAATAAGTGTGTAAAAATCCTAGTGTTTGAAGTCCAGTACTCTTTTAATGCATAAAAATCTCATTTGCAGTAGTGTTTAATGAATGGGGTTTGGGCATTAAACATCATGTACTGACAAACTTGAAACTGGGATTGTGAACATAAAAAATTTAAATGGTATCAAAGCCACTTTGAGGAGTAGAAATAAAAATCAGTGATAAATTTCAGATTTGGAAGAAAGGGAAAACAAACGGTTGAGTTCACTACACAGGTTTTTGGACTTACTTTCAGTGAGGGTCATGGCTACTGGGTGAGGATTCAAGATAGGCTGGATGGGGAAGCCATCTTTAGTCCATGGAAGGCTAGAATAGTACTGATCCTTCAAGAGAATGAACTATGAGACATAGTTAATAGTACTCAAGCTAAACCAGTTACAATTCCTACAAACGCTACAAACAAGGTAGCTTTTGACAAGAAGGATATTAAAGCAAAGAGGATTATACTTGATTTCGTGAAGTATCATGTAATCCCACATGTGACAGGCAAAAATCATGCTTTTGAGATTTGGAGTGCTTTACCTAATTTGTACCAAAGTTCCAATGGATATTGGAAAATGATACTGAGAGAGAAGTTGAAAGGCATCCGGATGGTCAAATGTGAAAACATGGCATCTTACCTTGCCAAGATCACTCAAGTGAATGATGAACTTAGAGTAGTTGGGGAGGTTGTACAAGGCAACGAGTTAGTACGGACATCCTTGAATGGCGTGACAAAACCATGGGCTGAGAGCATATGTCTTCCTGGGATCGTCTTTAGGATGACTTCATTCAGGAGGAGACCCGAAGAGGGTATATATGCCTAGGCTAGTTCGTCTCATAGTAAGGAAGATGAAGAAAATGCGGCATTGGTAGCTAAAGGAAAGAAGAAGTCCAAGAAGGGTCCCAAGGGTGGGAGTAAACAGTTGGGTGGTGAACAAACAAAGACATGAGCAAAGTCAAGTGCTTTGCTTGCCAGAAGTTTGGGCATTATGTTGAACAATGTTCAAACAAGAAGAAGAAGAAGCAGCAAACAACAGCTTCTACAAAGATTGATTAGTATACAAAACGGTTCAAGAGAGTTTTCTCTCTATGTTGGTCATAGAGAGAGAGCATCTATTACCAGCATTGATGTGGAGAACCAACGGGAGTATTCTCTGCTTATAGACCATTCGTTGAGTGAATCCACCACTCCATCCACTTGGTACATTGACAATGGGGCTTCGAGCTATATGACAAGTGGGCAAGATATGTTTTCACACTGAGACTGGCTTGAACTTGGAGGTTGTGTTGGTGATGACACTATTTTTAGAGTAGTTGGGCGAGAGACTATCAACTTTCAAAGAGAGTAACATTAAGGGATGTCTTGTACGTCCCTAGGCTAAAGAAGAACCATGTATTAGTTTCCCAAAGGATTGAGTCCTTCTTACTTCATTTGCGATTGGAGTCAGATGTGGGAAATTTTACAAGCTATTATTTCAGCCTCATCAAGCTTTGGCACACAACAGCAACAGCAATGATTTATGCGAACTGTGGCACAGGAGGATGGCCCACTTACATCATCCTTCTTTGAGTATGCTAAGAGATATGCCGACAAGGTTACCTAAGTTCAGCATAAAGCAGAGTGGTGTATGCATGCAGAGGGTGTGCTTTGGGAAAGTACACCAAGGCTACTTTTTCAAGCAATGATAGCAGGTCAATAAGAGTACTCGACTAAATTCATTCTGATTTATGTGGTCCCATGTCATCTGCTAATTTGACAGGTTTTGAGTCCTATGTCATTTTAATTAATGATTTCTTCAACAAGACCTAGATCTACTTCCTGAAAAACAAGAAATCGGAATAAGTCTTGAAGAGGTTCCAAGAGTTCAAAGCTCTTGTGGAGAATCAAACAAGGAGGAGAATTCAAGTGCTCAGGTCAAACAATGGGGGTGAGCATAGCTATGCATTTGATGAGTTTTGCAAATAGGAGGGCATCAAGAGGCAGTTGACTGTTCCATATACTCCGCAGCAAAATGGAGTTGTTGAAAGGAAGAATAGGGCTATAGTGGGAGCAGACGGAGCGATGATCCATGATCAAAATCTTCCTTTCTTTCTTTGGGTCGAGGCATGTAGCACTGTTGTATATGTTCAGAACAGCACTCCACACTAAGCCTTGGGGTGTAAAACTCCAGAGGAGAGCAATGATCCATGATCAGAATCTTCCTTTCTTTCTTTGGGGCGAGGCATGTAGCACTGTTGTATATGTTCAGAACAGCAGTCCACACTGAGCCTTGGGGTGTAAAACTCCAGAGGAGATGGTCACCAGGAAGAAGCCTGCGATAGGCCACTTCCGTATATTTGGATGCTTGAGATATTCTTATGTCCCTTCTTAGAAGAGGACAAAGTTGGAGCTCACTGTAGAGAAGGGCATCTTTGTTGGATATGACAAGACTTAAAAGGGTTTCCACATATACTTTCCAGCACATAGGAGAGTTGTTGTGAGGAGGGAGGTGAGATTTGAGGAGGAGAGGGCCTTCAAAAAGTCTCAAGAGTCGAAGTAAGAGGAGCAATAGGCTCCTGCATCACAGGTGAGCACATCTCAAAGTCCAGTTGTTCAAGGTGTAGGGTCACAGATTTCAGGAGTGACTAGTTCACATGTTTTAGAAATAAAGTGAACTGAGTAATTAAGTCTTACATATTTTAAATAAAAAGTGCATTAAATATCATTTAATGAGAAAATAATGAGCATTTATTTAGAGCCTTAGGTCTCATTGAGTCAAGATCAAATCTTGACCACTGCATTAAAAAGGTGGTTGCTGTGAATAAAAAAAGAAAAAGCTAGGGATTGAAGGTGTTGTAACTTTCACCAAAAGAGATTTTTGGGAGAGAAGAGAATTCGAGCAAGGGTTTTGACTCTTGAGAGAGAGGGAACAAACACAGTTTCCAAGACCAAGAGCAGCAGCAGGTAGCACAAATATCCAGGTCGTACTGTCACCAGAAACTGAGCACGATTTTGTGTAGAGTGTGCACAAAAATCAAGACAATCTCAGCAGCAGTAAACTGGCATGAAAATCAAGGCATTTGGTTCAGATTTCAAGGAGATCCATACAATAATAAATGCAGGCCGTACACAGAAATTAATGCACTGTATTTCCTGTAGCAGCTGCACGAATTTCAAAGTAGATAGGTTCAGATTTTAAGATAATTTTTGGGCACAAATTGTGAGGACAGCAATATGCACAGATTTCGAGGAGGGATGTACTGATTGTGAGATAAGTTTCTGCTGTATATTTCTATTTGAAGAAGAAAAATAACTCTCTCTCATCAGGTTTTACCTTGGGGGTTTTTCCTATGCCAGTTTGGCTAAAAATTCCAAGTTCTAATTTTTATGTGGCTGATTTAAATTTATGTTCACTAAAGTGTAAAATTCCTAGGGTTTGAAGTCCAATACTCTTTTTTATGCATAAAAATCTCAGCATAAAATTCCAAGTTCTAATTTTTATGTGGCTGATTTAAATTTATGTTCACTAAAGTGTAAAATTCCTAGGGTTTGAAGTCCAATACTCTTTTTTATGCATAAAATCTCATTGGCAGCAGTGATTGAAGAATGGGGTTTGGGCATTAAATGTCATGTACTAAAAAACTTGAAACCAGGATTGGGAAAATCAAAAATTTACATTAGAACTGGGGTATTACATTCCCTCCCCATTGGAATAGCATTGACCTAGATGTTGCTCAAAATTTAGAACAAGAATGGGTATGCCTCCTTCATGGTATCCTCCAGCTCCCATGTAGACTCATCGGGACCAAAGTGCTTCCGTTGCACATTTACCTATTCAATGGCTCAGTTTTAGAGCAATGTTCCTTTCCTATTGAGGATTCCCAGTGGTTCTATTTGTAACTCTACCTGTAGTTCCACCAAGATCATATCCCAATCAATAACATGGTTAAGATCATGTACGTATTTATTAAGCAAAGAAACATGGAACACCATGAACTTTAGTGTTAGCAAGCAATGCATGTTTATACGCAACTAGCCCTATCCTATCAAGCACTTCAAATGGACCACAGTATGTTGGTTTTCCCTTGGCCTATTTCAACCACCATTGTTCATTCTAGGTTTGTTCCTAAGTTGAGCTTGAGTGTTTTCTAAGTAGATCAACATATTTTGTATTGCAGTGTTGATTTGGACCACATTTGTTTCTAATCTTGTGATCATTTAAGTTAACATGGAAAAGGGATCATGGGATGGTTAAGCCACAACTACTACTTTTGCCTTGGGATCTCTCCTTGTATCCCTATGTGGAGCTAACGAATCTAATTTCCAAACATCTACCCAATCCTTATCAAGGTCTGTCTTTGGTATGAGCATCCTTTAAATCAGTGGGTTTTGTTTGGTTAATGAATAATCTAAACGGACCTTGAATAGCACTATGTAATAAAGCAAAATTGAAAATTGTACTAAGTGGAGTAAAAGTAGGAACATCATCAACCAACTTATCGAAAATAAATCTTGCATTAAATTCATCCACAATTTCATTTTCAATCCTTCTCAGACCCACACAAGTCAATGCATTCAAACACAAATTTACTGTCTTTCTTTTCTTGCCATCGAGAAAAGGTCTCTACACCCATCAAAATTTTTTACGCTATTATCAAGCAAATAAACCATTTGTAAGCATCCCCTTCTAATGATAAAGCAAATAACTTAAAAAGTACATCAACATTCCCAACCCTCTCACATTGTCTAAAACCTATGTTGCACAAGTTTCCAAAACGCAGAAATGTTGGGAATGTGGGTACGAGTGTCCGAAATGGCTAGAAGTTTCACCCAAATTTATAGGAAATGGTGGGCTGGGAACAGCAATAATATATATTAAAATAATATAAAAAATAATATAATGAAAATTTATAAAACAAAATTAAATTTGACAGCCGTTTGAGCAATGGCAATAAAAAGTTTAATGGTTCCTTCCTATTGTGCTCATTCATAGTTTACACCTCCAAACAAGGGGGGGCACTCATCCAAACAAGCCTAGGAATCATCTATATGTGTAATAAATTATAATAAGTGTTAAACCATAGGGAAACACTAGAGCGCCCATGTGCTAAAGTGTTCAACCCACATCTTACTAGAAAATGATCAAATATGAAAAAAAGACATGAAATAATTAACAATTACACCCTTCAAAGTTCAAATGGATCAATGACTTATTTAATTTTTATCCAATTAAACATTATGCTTACCATGGTGTGACCAACATTAAACCTTATTACAAGTGAAAACCCCTAAGTCAAGGTGCATTACCTAGATTCCTAAGTCAAGTGAGGGCGATGGAATCAATGTGGGTACTTAGGGAAGAAAAGGGGGTCTTTGCAAGTACCATCATAGCAACTGAGTGTCATAGGGATACCCCTTAGCTTTCAAGAGCTACGGGTTATAGATTTTTCTTCCACGTGTGCCTTATGAAAGGGAGCATTTTTTATCATGAGTTACCCTTTCCTTGCACCCTTTGGTTCCCTTTATTTTCTTTTTTGCTTGGTCCTTTTTTCTTTAGATTTAGCATTGATAACCATGGGACTTAGGGAATGGACTTTTGACAAGGGGGCATGTTACAGTTTGTCATGGCTAAATACCCATGGCCAGGTCATGGCAGGTCCCCTTTGTTTCCACCTCAAGGAGGTGTTGGCCTTGAGGCTCTGTTAATTACCCTTTGGGTGGGTGTCTACTGCCCTTGAGACAAATCATCGATACACATGGCCAAACTCATATTTTTCTTGTAAAGGTGATTGTGTGTGTAACAGTTGTCATAGCACACCTCATTTTTCCCACTTGGGCCTATTGTTTTGATATAAAACCCCTCCTATTGTTCTCCAAAACTATAAATGTCTTTCCTTAAAGAATAAGCCTACATTGTTAAAAAAGGAACGCATTGATTTTAATCATTTGTTCGGGTTAGTTGGGGCATGGTATCCTCCTTTTGGCTCACCTTGCACCCAGTGGAACTTGATTGCAATTTTTATTGTTATTTTAAGCCATTATGTGGTTTAGTCCCCAACATGTGAGTGTACAAACGTAAAATTTTATAATGTCTTTAACTTTGTAGGCTTGAACTTGTAAAAGGTTGAGGGTTGTCCCATATCAATATGAGAACCTCACCGCATTTGTAAAACATGGAGAAGGGTTCAAATATGAAATCTTATCTTTTTCTCTTGGTATAATGGAGTACTTGAGCTATGTGCACCTGTCTTGGGATGACTATTTTGGCGTGAAGGATGAATGGAATGTCTTCTAAGGTTTGATTTTTGCATATGACAAGTTGATACCAAGACTAGTTGTAATAACTCATGCTCAAGAGTGACCTAAGGCACGCTTTCTTGCTCATTCTTGATTAATGTTGGTAAGCTTTTTCTCCTCACCCTAGTTTAACATTGCTCTTGAGGTGCTTTGGATTGTGTTAGGGTTTCTTGCTAATATTTTGTCAACTTGCTTGAGATGACCATCCTACAAAGGAGCTCTCCATTGTTTAATCTAGCCTTGGACTTCTCTATTTTCCCTAATTAAAGTTTTGCTACCTAACCCTTGAGGTTGCTAGTTTATCCCTAGTTGAAAGTGTTGAATACCATCTTAAGAGGGACATTAGCCTCGATCTCTCATAGCCCTAGGGTTTGAGACAAGAATTAAATACCCTATCCTTCAACTCTCTCTCTTTATCAATTTTTCCATGTTTTAGTTTATGCAAAAAATACATAAAATAGTACACTACTGTACAAACCTTAAAAATCTAAATAAATTCCAAAATCCAAAAATATATGCAATTTTGTATTTTTGGTCCACCCTACAAATTCGCACTAGTTTTCTTCATAAACCGTAGAGGGTGTCTTCCTAAGAGCAAGTGCATTAGGAGACGTAAAAATGCCTAAAATCAATAATTACTTGATCATTAGTATTTTTGGTTCATCCTACAAGCGTGCCATAGTGTGGAGATCTTCTAACCCTAGGGAGCGCACCTTTCTGAGGACTTGCCTTGGGAAACATGAATTGTCTTGGGATTTGTGAAAAATTCTTGGGAATTGTGATAAAGAGGAAACTCCATTACCGTATGGTTATTGTGTCTTGTTTAATATTGTTTGACTCCAATAAGGAAATGATCATAACGATTAGGGCTTGGTGGAAAGTATTATGGTTTGTTGGTGGTTGCAGGTAGCTTTCATTGATTCGGATCTCCCCTTGGGTTCTGGAGTCACCCAAAGTGTTGGGAAGTTAGACTGTGGTGACATTGGGTTTAACCCCTCTTGAGCTTATCATCACAAGCACTGGGTCTACATAGCCTTGCTTTGCAAAGGGGCGCTAGTTCAAGCGATAAAAATATGGACACACATTTACCGTCTTATGAAGAGTACACAATTGCCACATTTTCGGGTGCACTAGAAAAATGATCTTTGAGCTGTAGTTGAATCACTATCCCTACAAATTATCACCGTCTTATGAACAGTACACAATTGCCACATTTTTGGGTGCACTAGAAAAATGATCTTTGAGCTGTAGTTGAATCACTATCCCTACAAATTATAGGTATTTTATTTTTTAAGACTATAATGGCTATGGTACTACTAAAATAATTATGAATCTTACATGATACCATTCCTTGAGGGTTTATATATGCAACAACTTTCTAACCCGAGTTTAGCTATGTATATTCACTGACTAGCTAACATATGATTACAAGTTTATAACAGTCATAGCTATGTGCCCTCAAATATTTGGTGCATGTAGAATGAAATTAATGTCTCATGCCATGGCATTACTTTTGACCTATGTAGCACGGGTACCCGTATTCGGGGGTAGGGTACACATACTCATACCGGGTACTTGGGTACACATAAGGTACATTACCTGCCATACTATCCCGTACCCAGTACAGGTTCCACGTACCTGAGACTCCATTATAAAAAAAGGGGTACTTATAGGCTAAATGGTACAATGTACCCCGTGTTTGGATACTCCGAGGGTACAACCGACTTAGCAAAATGCAAATCCATTGGGGAAAATGTAATGATCCCCAACCAAATCTGAACTAACTCTTTGCTAACTGCATATGGAGTCTGGTTCATGACTTATGTCAAACACTTTGCAACATTGTTCAAATTCCACTGAATATTGTCCAAATTTGGTAGATTGATTTTGCATTGATTTACAAGGAATGTTTTTATGGTTTTGTGTTCAGCACTCATGGAACATAATTGAACTACCAAATGTGCACATAAAAAATTAAAAATATACATATGTATTTAATATTGAGAAATACACTCACATCAACCCAGGAATACATTTGCAACTTTTTTATTGCCTGTAACAACAATACAAATAGGTGTTTAAAAACATATTTCAAGTGTACCTTCAGATCTGAGTTAGAGTGTTTGTTACAGCTGACTGGTATAGTGATTCATCAAATTTTATGTAACTTCCAGTCTTCCATTTGATATCTACTATGAGTCTATGATTTGTCAAATTTTATGTTTCAAATTTTCAATGCGAATGTTCATTGTTCAATGAATCATTGAATTTTAAATTATGAATCATGATTCAAAATTTATGAAGAAATCTGAATTATGCATGTATGATGTGAGTATCATGTGACACTGACATGTTTTACTTTTATAATATATATATTTATATATAGTACCCCCGAGGTACCCAAGTACGCTGTTTCAAAAAGTGAAAAGTAGCGTCCCCAACCCATACCCACACCCAAGTTTGCTGGCAACTTGGCTTTTGAAAAATAACTATCATAATTTGATTTAGCTCTCCCAGAAATTTAAACAGTCGATTTGTCATGTATACTAGTCAATTTATAACTTTAAACATGACCATCTTGTGATACAAGCTTCTCACCTCTCTCATCACAGAGGAATGGAAAAGAAAGGATATTGGAATGGCCTTATCTGGATGCTGCCCTTATTTGGTCACAAAAGCCTTGAGATCAGATAAGTTCCTAGTCTTACCTGAGTTAGAAGGGTTGGTCTTGACTAAGAAGTCAACCCTAGTGCAGAGGAAGGAAACCTGATGATTTCATCTTTAAAACAAGAGTGAAACTTTCTAAGCAACCTATGCA
This sequence comes from Pseudotsuga menziesii, assembly GCA_001517045.1. Lineage (NCBI taxonomy): Eukaryota > Viridiplantae > Streptophyta > Pinopsida > Pinales > Pinaceae > Pseudotsuga > Pseudotsuga menziesii. Next base: position 231,307 of record LPNX010803727.1, read on the forward strand.
ATGATTTAAGGAAAAAAATATATCAACTTCCAAAAACAAGGAATTATATTCTTGAAAAACAAGATGTCAAATGCAAAGTTACTTTGTAGAAGGAGACAATAAATTAATTGTTGAAAAGCAACTGGGTTTGCCTGACAGTTTATAAGCAATACTATTTGACTATATGTAACAGACCTTTTCAGTAAGAACTAGTATACAGACATTCATCTCAATTAATAATGGATAAAAATCATAGCAAAAGAATGTTTAGCTTACTGAAAGAAAAAGAATAACAAGAAGCGAGAGCACACTAAGTACAAATTGCTGTCCACGTACATTAAAAATGGAGGAATTGTAGCCAAAATACTCCATAAACGAATAAAGTTTTAGCAGAGAGAAAAGGTAGAGCTCACAGGAGGTACAAGGTAAGAGTCTAAGAGAACAGAAGCTAGCTAACAATGTACTGAACAGAGAAGCCATGTTGAACTATTAAAAGCGATAACTTTCACATTAAGTCATTGATCATAAACAAGTTACCAAAGGGATGCTAGAAATGTAAATTATTATCTGGAATTTCTTCCAGTTTTCATGAAGCCCAAAACTTCATCTATTCAACTTTTGGTTTTTCTAAGACAACCTGATCTAGCATGTACGTAATGTGCTATTGCAGTATTTCAGCCTCCATCTGATTCTAAATTTAAGTTATCCACTTTCATTCTCTTTACTACGCTTGTTGTCTATGGTTGAGAGATAAGAAAGAGTACATTCTTTTGTGCACATTGCTGCAAATATTTATTGACTAGCGCTGTTGACTCCTCTGTCACGCACATTTCAGCTGCTTCAAGTTCAATCCCTGAGGGTGCCAGTGGTGGTACTGTGTAATCTGCCAAAATTTTGACAAAACCTTAGCTGAGATATCACCAAACATTCTGATGACCATATTTACTAATTATAAATTTTATCTCCCATCGCCTTCTGAGCTAAGTTTTGATTTCATAGACCATTCAAGCATGTACATTCCAGAAACTGTAAAAATGAAAACAATATTATAGTAACCACACTGATCTGACATTTACAACACTTGGTAGTAATGATGATGTCAACGTCCTATCATTGATATAATCAAATCTCTCTCAACAGCAATCCATTCCAATCCCTCTGAATTTTAGCGCTAACCTCACCAACTTATAAAATAGTTCATAAACCAGTGAGCTTCTTCAATTTTAGCTGATCAGACCCAAAGATGTTTCCAATACTTATAATATTTACTTCAAGATAATTGGCATTTAATAAAATGTGCAATCTGTGCATTTATAACTTTCTTTTATAATCTGAAGTTGAACCATGACTTATGCATCGCAGGCAAAATCCTAAAGTTGAGCAACTTTTTACTATGTGACATACTTTGCAGTAGTCACGGGATGCCTTCATATAAGATAAGATAAGTTTATTAATGTGCAACAAATGAATACAAAAGTAGATCAATGGGACTAAGATAGTACATCTAGTGCAAGGAAAAAGTGGGCGTGTAAAAGCATTTCCTAGATCTATGCTAAAAGCAGAAAAAGTTATTAAAATATAAGGACAAGCTAGAAACTAGTAGCAAGTCTATCTAAGAGAGAGTATAAGATAAGGTGTGGATACAATAAATAAAGATATTATTAACTGGAAGTCTCAGTTCTGAACAAAAGAGAGAGAGAGTGAGAGGATGTCAAGGCCTGTTGGAGTTGGCGGTTGAGGACGGGTGAGGGGGGGCTGCAGACCTCCTATCCTAGTAATCAATCAATGTTAAAGGTCTAATGCACTGGCATGTGATATTTTATGGGAGTGGCCATTATTGAGGGGGCTAAAGTTGACTCAACAATATGATCGTAGGGGGAGCACATGCGTAAGGGAGCCCAACTCTCCTTTCCCTCTCCTTCATAGATTCACCAAATAGTATTTTGGACCTCCCCATTCTTTCTCCAAATAATCTACCTCAGCAAGTGTTTTCTCACTAAAGCCCTACGCTAGATAAAATTGATACAAATTTGATATCTTTTGTTCTACCTCGGATTATTTTGTAGTTGAAAACTTGAATCATCAAAAACCTTTTTTACCAAGAGTAGATTGTCCTAGAATTGACTCCTAACACTAGTTTCCAAAGATGTGTCAAAACACCTTCAGTTTGATCGCACCAACTCCTAGAAATCCTCAATATTAGCCAACGCGGTTGAATTTAAAAGGGGAGGAGGTTTTCCTCCTCCACCATCCAACTCCAACCGAATCGAAAAAAGTGATATGAACCCGCATAATTTAGTACAGTGAAATTATCCGTGTGCTAATCCTGTCCAAACTCTTAGCAATGGCATCATTTTCCCTTCAATGATTGTTCCAAGTTGCTCCAAAATTAAAGGTTCAACATCCACAAGATAGGCATCCTCCATTAAGTGGGTTAAATAATCAACTAAATGATCAACCTATGCATTTTGACCCCATTTCTCACATTCAAAAATTGTTAAATTTAGATCCCCCCAACAATAATAGAAAGGGAACTGAAAGCCCCAAATTGAACAAGAGATGACCAATGGCCCTTGCTTTGAGAGGATGAACCATATATATTTACATCTATATTAAGGTCGATTTCACAAAACATCAAGGAAATATTTCTAGTAGAATTATGGAAAGTGAAATCAATAAAAGTGAAGTTGCGTTTGCTTACCCGTCCAATAGCTAAGCCTACAAAGTGTCCATTAAAACAAACAACCCTAAATTTCCAAAGTTTAAAGAGCTTATGCAAAGAGTCCTCCATCATAATTTCTTGCCCCCAGTCTAAACTTCTCATGAGCATGCAAAATAGCCCTGGATAAATTTGTTTCCTCCCCATCATTGGCTTAAATGTCCTATCCTCTGAAACATAAATAATGTTCCAACTCACCTGCTAGAGTGATATGCATATTACTATTCTCACCATGAGACCAAGTCCTTGTATAATAACTTTTCCTCAAAAAGGTAGTTAACCGATACCCTTTCGACTCTTTTATCATTGTCCTCCTCGAAAAACATATTTCTAGAAATAATAGCATTTTGATCCACCTCAATAGGGATATCTTTCCCAATTTGATTTAAAGGAGAGCGAAGCTCCACATCCTTCCCTTTCCCACTTCCACCAACTTGCCCAAAATTCTAATTGTTTCTTCAAATTATAATGATAAATCCTTAAAGCAATCTCTACAAGCAATTTCTTCTCGGTCCATTTCAAATCAACACGAGGATAAATGGAACCCTTTGATGTCCCCTCTACTGAAAACTTCCTTTTCACAATATGAGACCTACGGATGCTTGACTCTAAAGACACTCTACCATAATCTGATGACCCATTAACCATGTGAAGATCCCCATTAGTTTGACCCAAATGTTTTCTAAGGAAAGATATATGCAAATGCCCATATGATTTGCAATATCAACATTTGAAGGAACATTTACAAAATCTAAAATTTGTCAAAAATCTTGTTGACAATCTTTATCCAACTCAACATATATCTTTGTTGAGGCTATATTCACCATCTTGGACATATTCTCATCCTTCTTTAAGAAAACCCCTATCCGATTCCCAATGATCTCGAAGATTTCCTCCCTTCAATGCTCTATTGGAATGTAAGGCATATGGACGCATGTCGACATTTTTTTGACCTCATGGAGAGGATGAAAATCTGAGATCCATTTATGCAAGCTTAACCTAGGCACCCCCGAGAACCAAAACCCATCAAGCAAGAGATAGTCTCTGTCCAAACAGGTCTTGAACAAGAAGGTATTGAAACACTGTACACTAATGATTAGGGTCAAGTCCCCAGAAAGCAACCCCAATTCACATGAATCCACTGCTTGAACGACTTTTCAATATAGCCTAACACGAAAACGTCCTATTTAGGGTAGTTCCAGGATACTCGATGATGGTGTCTTGAACAACAATGGGTTCTCCCACTACTCGCATGGCGATTTCTCTCTTCCTGATGCAAGCAGCAGCCTTTGATCTTTAATTCATCTTATTTTCATCCTCCCTCACTAGAATCTTAAGTCAAATAAGGTAGCACCGTGCTCTTTGACTTCATATGCTACACAGAGGAGTCGTACTATTGATTTTGTCTGTCATCCTTTCGCCTAAACAATGAAGACAATAATAGATTCCCAGATGAAGGCCGACACTGAAAAAAATTTATCCTATCAGGGGTACACACCCCCACCCACTTGAACGGGAGGTTCTCAACACCATTGTCAAAAAAATTATATCGGGTAATGTCACCCACCCCTGAGACAATCTTCGAATACCCTCTTTGTCGATCTAATGAACACCCTAGAACTTGATGTTACTCAAAATGATGACAAGAGACCTGAACGAAACCTTATCACCATGTTTCTGTAAGTAGACAAAAAACTTCCTTTTGAACCAGATTTTGCATCATAACTTTTGATCTCAATCAATTGGGTTGATTCTCTCAATCTTAGGATTCATTCAATCTTCGACCCCAAACTTCTCTCCTTGATCGCCCTATAAACTATAACTAGGCCCTCTCCTCTCGCTAAACTATAACTAGGCTCTCTCTCTCTCTAGATGATTCTCTCAATCAACGCCCAACAAGCGAACAATGATGAACACAAAGTGCCACTTGGCCTAGGAATTTGTCTCTTGTGAGGATCATCTTTTATAGGAGGTTTATTGATGGCAATATCACATTGCCTCGCTTGAGGAATCCAATAGCACAGTTAATCCTCTCTCTCTCTCGTTAATCAAGAGTGTCCTTTACTACACCTTACTGACTAAGAATATTAATAAATAGCTTGTAAAATATGTTTTTACAAGGATCTTTGCGGTAGATTCTTTCTTGCTGATCCAATAGGTTGGCTAGGTAGTTTAGAGTCTTCTAAAAGGGGCAAATGCAGAGGACAGGACGAAGTGAATGTTCTATGATTTCCAACCACACAGTTGCAGCTACATACATATAAAGTATAAACACAATTCTTAAGACATCCAATCTGTAGCAGAACAACAATACCCAACAACCCTGATTTATATTTTCATTTGTCAAGCATTTTGTTTTTCTTGTTTTGTAATGCAAAAAAACAACAAACAGAACATACCACCGACTACGTCTGCATTCGGTAACACAGTAGGTGTCAGTGCTACATTGAGGATGACAAGGTGGTCATCTTGTTGGATGAGATTGTACAAAGTCCAGGTGAATGCATAGGCTGATGTCTCAGAATCGTCCACAGCTACCAACACCTTTCTAGTATTGGTCATCTTCAAAGTCAAGTCTGAAACGTTTCTTCAGCTCTATAACGTCTTCTGCTGCAGTCGAGAATACTGATGAGCGCCTGCAGTTGTAAATCGATCAAGCAGTGTTTGATCGCCGATCCAGTTACATAGTAGCGTTGAATAAGTAGAGGAAGAAAAATTGTCGCAGGTGGCAAAGGATTTGAAAGACGCGTGGGTTGCACCTCAGCTTGACAAGTTTTTCGTATTCTTCGGGATAAGCATTAAAAACAGTGCATCAAACTAACACCCCAATGCCCAGTACCACTCACAAAACAGCGACCGCGAGAGTACAAACGGACAACTGTCAACGCAAAGCATTCAACTTTCCATTCCACCTCTTCGGATGAATGAATAACAACTCCAAGCACGATCAGCCATGGCTCATGATTCCAGTGTGTAAATTGTTGGATCTAAGTTGTTTTAAATTTAAAGACTACACACTATTTTATGTAGTTGGCTAATCGTTTTATGCTTTGAATTTGTTTTAAATTTAAAGACTACATACTACGTTCTATGTTTTGAAAAAAAACAAATAGACTCTTTCATACAACTTTTTAGAGTCGGTTTGAATTTTCTGAATATTTTTTAAAAGTATAAAATCAATTTTTTTTGTTTGAATGAAAAGATTGTTGACGTGGTACAAGATGTATTGAGCAAAATAAAACGGAGTTGTTACATAATATTTGATGCTACACGTCAACATCTACGTGTATAAAAAAATTTGGACGTCAAATTGTAATCGAGTATATCAGGCTTGGAATTTGACGTGGTACAAGATGTATTGAGCAAAATAAAACGTAGTTGCCACATAATATTTGATGCTACACGTCAACATCTACGTGTACAAAAAAATTTGAACCGTCAATTTGACGTCCAATCGTATCAGCCACTCGTCCTGTACACATAGCATTTAGCAAGTTAGCACTGCGAGTCTGTGACCATAACACAGAGGCATATTGATCGAATGGGCGGCCAACAGCGGGCCATGGAACTTGGCAGGATGGTATGATGGCACTTGGCAAGGTTTTGAAAGTCGAGGAACTGGTGTAGTTAAGGTGGGTACCATAGCATTAATGGAATTAAAGGCGGGGAGAGTCTGGACTCTCGGCACTTGGACCTTGGAAGTTGGTAGTTGGCAACTTTGTGGCTAGCAACTGCAGGTTGCAGCCTTCCAAGTTTTGGTTGTGACTTGCGTTTGAGGCTCTGCCTCTCTCCCTTCAGTATTGCCGAGTAAGCTCCCTCCAGGCTCCACCATTTGAGGCTCTGGACTCTGGACTCCGTCGTTCTCCCTTCAACCTCACCGAGTCTCATCTGATTATCGCTTGGTGAGACGCCTCTGCTTGGGATCGAACCCCACGCCCGCTATATCATATCTCAATCGTAGGTACCAACAACCCAGCATTTCATTTCATTTTTGTTTATGTTCCTTGTCGCCAATGGTTGTGTGTTTTAACAGTATGGCTTCTGTTGCATTCTTCCCGGATATAATTGGTTCGAAGTAGTGGGTAGTGGGCACTGGAGGGTGGCGCAAAGACCTGGAGTTGGAGTCCGTCGTTTGGTTCTCACCAAGCATTAGTAGGCAAGCATTCGAAGCTCACTTCTCTAAGTTCCGTACCCTTGTATGCATATTCCAGGCATATTCCAAAACCCCTCATGAATCCAACTATTGAAAGCGCTACACTCTTGATTTCTCTCATGAAATTATATGTATCCGCATGTTGTATGTGTTTATCCATGAAAATGGACAGGGGTATTTGGTTTCCTGTTTAGTTGTTGAATTTGTGCATGAGTATTACGCTGCATTTTTAAAGAGCTACACTCTTTATTTCTCTTATGAAATTATATGTATTTGCATGTTGTGTGTGTTTATACATGAATATGGACATGGGTATTTTGCTTTCCGATATTTGGTTTCCTGTTTGATTGTTAAATTTGTGCATGAGTATTACACTGCGTTTATCTTTTCATATACAAACATGTACTTTATTTAAATTGACCTTCTTGGGAGGCTTACTTAGTTGCTAACTTGAGATACAGTTAATTATGTATCAGGTAAATTTTCACAACAATTGTACAAAAAATTCTTTGATAATACAAACATATTTATTATTATGTATTATTGTTTTGGTGTATGTATTTTATTTTTTTTAATAACATTTAAGTTGAAATTTCATATAAAAATCTAAATGAATTTGACAACCATAAATTTGTGTGAAAGGCATGAAAAATCCAAGACCGTCATCAAATTTCCATTTGAAAATTTGAAAATTTGACAGGCATAATAGATTTGAAATTCAAGGGCTAAAGGAGGTTTAGTTTTCCTACTATAAATTATTATTCATCATCCATTTCCTTTAGGATTTCAAATTAGAGATGGTGCATCCCTATCCTGCAATGCCCATAAATTATTATTCACTCACAATGTGTGGGCTCTCAAATTGGACATAGTGCATCATGATAACTAACCCTCTCTAAAATGATCAGTGTTAATTCAATAGCAATATAGGTTTTAGGGGCACAATATATATTTTAAAGGTCTCTATCTCTTATTTGATGTGGTTCCAAGCCTCTTTGGAACAATGCCTCGTGGGATCAGGGGATCTTTTTTTTTAAGCTCTGTTTTCATGGACTGTGGTTAGTGTACTAGACATTTACCAGTTTTGGATTTATTTTTTTGGGAACAGTCATGGTATCATCTTTTACGATGTTTTTTGTTCTAGATATGGGCCCTCGTGGTCTTATATGAATATAGTGATGTAAGGCTACATGCCTAGGCAAATGTGGTTTCATATTTTAATATATTGGAACTCTGCGATATTTTTCTGAGGAAAACATAGCAATATATGTTTGTGATGATTTTTAAGCTCTTTTCGCTCTTAATAAATTAGGATAGAACTCGCCGAGTTGATTTGAATTTTATAAAGTCATATTTCTTAAGACACGATTATGCTAGCAATTTTTTTATTATTATCATTGGGAGTAACATCTTGTATTTAATTTTTATGTTGTATGACATTTTATCGTGGAGTTTATGTTTTTTTAGGAGTAATTTTTAGTTATTTGACCATTGATCTTATTAGATGAATCTTGGAGCCCTAGCCACCATTCATCTTTGTCGGTGTATCGGTTAACTAGTCTACCATGGAACAGGCTTTCACGTAGTCTTCAGGACGTGCACTATCGATTTCCATGTTGATGTCACCTTGGCAATGTTTCTTCACAATCCTATCATGGTATACATAAGGACTGTCACCTTGGCAATGTTTCTTCACAATCCTATCATGGTATACATAAGGACTGTCAAATTTCGCCAAGAGGAAAGTCGAACAACAATCAGATATTGTCTATTATTGGCCATGGTGAAGTGCAAGTTGTCGAGGCATTTATTTGCTTGCAAAGACCACATTTTCTACTCTTCAGTGAGCATCACCTATAGTGATTGTTACATGAATAATAATAATAATAATAATAATAATAATAATAATAATAATAATAAACATATAAATTAATAATCAACTAATAATTACTTCTTTTTTTTTTTCAAGAGGAAAAATCTGTCCTTGTTATTCAGCTGAATCAAAAGACATTGAAACATTACATCGAGCATATGATCTTTCTGCAAGCCAGCTCATCGAGATACTCTTCAGGAGGAAAAGCACAAGAATACCAACATTTCCCATCAGAGACTGTTTCAATCAACTAATAATTACTATTACCATAACACGACATGACTCCTCCCAATAGGTGCCTAAACCATATTTAAAAGTAGACTTTCAATTGTAAAATATCACCAGTATAGATCCATTTTAACTATGGCTCTAATATAGATCCATTTTAACTATGGCTCTACCAAGCGCCGAGAGGGATCAAGTTCTCTTGAGATGCCAACTCTTTTTAATTTACAAAAATGTCTAATAAGTATTCCTACTTGGTAGGGAAATGGTCAACTTGCTTAAGTAATTTCAAAATAGGGTAAGTATGAATAGAAGAATGAGGTGAGTAACATTAATAATTATTTAATCAAATAGTTTTCCAAAAATTGATTTACTTGTCTCTCTTTAAAACTAATAATGAATGTCAAGAGTAGTTAATGAGTAAACTAATCCATATAAAATTTTAAAACTTAGATTTCGAGAATAAATTCGAATTTGAAAATCATTTTACCATCAAATGAATATTTTAAACATTTATCCAAATGTTTTTGAGAAATGACTTGTTTTTCTTTATAACTAAAAATGAGCATTTACATGTTAGGGTTAACCTTGACTTGGGAATGAGCAGGGATGTAAGTGGTTTAAAGCACATGGTTTAAGTGGCCCATGGTTTCTTGCTAGTTGTATTTTGTCAAAGTGAGCACGAGAAATGATCTTAGCCTTGGCCAACCAATAATAAATCTATTATTGAAGTTTGTTTTTTCCCTACTAGGTTTTATTAAATTTTATATGTTCTTGGTTTTATAATTTCCTTTTACTAAAGTCATTTGAATTTTACTACTCAGTTTGTAAAATTGTGAGCATTGCCCTAATATGGTTGTATATTTATGAGTATAATATTTTTTATTTTTTATTTTTTTAATTATAAGCCAACATGTTATAAGTTTTTTTTTTACTTTTTATTATTATTATTTTTATTGAGCCAACATGTGCCACCTGAGCTTTACAGACGGGACACATCTCACCTACCCATTTGAGCTGTAGAAAGCGCCTCTGGCTGCAATCAATCATTTTATTCAATATGTATTATTTACTACGAAGATGGATCTCTTCTTTATTCGGATACATATTCTTCCATAACACATACCTCTTCTTTATTCGGATACATATTCTTCCATAACACATAGATTCGGTGTTACAGTGGTATCAACACCCCTTCTTGGGCTTGATTTCGGTCCTTTGGCCATCAATTTTATTTCGTAAAAAAGTATACAAAAAAGTAAAAATAACGTTCACCCAAAAAATAAACTATATATATGTACAATATTATTATTATTATTATTTATAAAATAATAATAATAATTATCAATATTTCGTAATAGTTAATTGGATTTATTAGGCAATGCGGCAAACAGGAAAGCCCTCGGGGGCTGATCGGTAGCCCCTAACCGATCTGGCACAATCAAAAGGACCTGCCTTTTTCAAATTTTTCTATTTTTTCCTATTTTTTTCCTCTATGCCAACATGGATGGCGATGGAGAGGGAGATTTGTTGGACTTCATGGAGGACCCATGGCAGGGTTTCTTAGTTTTTACCTCTTCGTATTTCACTGCGGTAACTTCTCCTGCCACAGTTCATTCGTTGTTGGAACAAATGTCAGCTAGAAGCGACTGCAAAACCGCAACAGTTAGGGTTTCTAGGGTTTGTGATCTATCTTCGGATTTCCCACCAGAACCAGAAGCAGGCCGTTCACCGACTCACAACACCATACCTCCAGCTAGCGGATGCCATCAGCACACATAATGAAGCTTTCTCAGTACCAATCCCAAACCCTATGCCTCTAATTGAACAAGGGTTCTACAACGACCTCGACCTATTGGAGGTAGGATGGTCGGGAACCCTACCCACAATTACAGAGCATGTTCATATTGGGCTTTCAGACAGTGACGTTCACAACCCTGAGGGGTTCATAGCTTCTTTTTTACAGCCGAAAAACTTTAGCGGAACCTTACCCGATTCGGACTCAGACCACAACGGAAGGGATTCCAGAGAGGGAACCTCAGAAGGAGATTTGCGGGGGGGAATCCCCAGCAAGAAGAGAAAATACAAGTGCCTTAACCCAATCGGAGGATCTCTGAACCTGGTCTATGGGGTAAACTTATAAATTGAATAAGTATGGGAAATAGCGGAAGTCGCCCTTGTAGGTAAAATTAGAGGATGGAACCCAACCCAAGACAAAATGGAAAATTGGGTCCGGAAAATTTGGATGGGGCCACTGCAATATGAACCAGAAACCATTCCTCTAGCCAAAGGATGCTTTGGTTTTCACTTCAACTGCAAGGAAGATTCAGAAAAATATTGAGCCAGATCTAGAACTATGGCATGATACCTATAATGCTAAAGAAATGGACCCCCTTGTTTGATGCAGATAGTGAAAGACTGGATACTGTCCTGGTATGGGTGCGACTTCCGAGCCTTCCATGGGAGTTTTGGAACCCAGCATCACTACGGGATCTGGGCAACACATTGGGGGTTTTCATAGAGGCAGACCTCCCTTTCATGCAAAATGGTTACAAGAATCCTAGTATCTTTAAACATCTGAATCGAACTCAGGGATCACATCAATTTGATCTGGGGTCCCAAAACTAGAAAACAACTTCTAGATTACGAAGGACTCCTGTTCAAATGCCATAGGTGCCATGAGACAGGGCATTTAGAGAAGAACTACACTTTGGGACCGCCCCCATCCCTCACCAAAAAGAGATGGATCTCCAAGGAGGCCAAGGTTTCGAGCTCAGAATGGCTTGCAGCAGGACAGGAAGAGGCAGGTAACATTCGTGCAGTTGATGCGACAAGTCAAACTATGAACCCTACGGAGGAACAAACAGTAAACATCCCTGATTCTGGAACAACTCCTCCTCCACTGCGAGCACCACAACTTTCTTCTGGTATGTTTCCATTTTTGTCCTTAAATGAACATTTGAATCATTTGCATTTGAATGATACAACATCCCCAAGCCCCTGTGAAAATGTCTTCCCTCCCCCCTCTCCCTTGCTTATCTCCCCTTGCACCCCCCCTGGCGACACCCCCTTCTTCTCCTCAGGTAACCCTTCCGAACTCACCCTCCACCTCCTCCACAATTTGTTTCCACCTCAGAAAAAGGGATATCCCCGCTCTGGCTTCCCCGACAGTACCTCTCCTCGGACTTGGAACTAACCCTATCCTCCTTTCAAAAGGAAAAGGGAGGGGAAGACCCTCACACCTTTCCTCAGCCTAGCAAAAAGCTCTTTGAGATCAAGCGAATGGAAGACAAAAAACCCTATTTGGGGCACTTAGAGTAGTGCAAGCCCTTGAAGGGATTCCCAAATGAAAGTTCTCTCCCTCAACTGTAGGGGTCTGGAAAGTACTCGAAAAAAAAATCCCTAAAGAGGATGTTCTCGGTCCATAAACCGAATGTAGTCCTCCTCCATGAAGCGTTAGGGTCATAACTGGAAGTTACAAAGCTGCTTTCTTCAATTTCAAATTTGTACACCTTCATAGCTCAGAGTGCTAGAGGACATTCTGGTGGGTTAGCAATAGGATGGAACCAGTCCATGGTGCGTTGCACAAACACTTAGGGAGCTCTCTTTGGCTTGGGGATCCAGATCTTATGGGTTGAGGCAAATTTAACCCTAAACGTTCTTAATATCTATGTGCTTTACAACAACAGAGTGGAGTTTTGGGAATCTCTGCAATCCTCCCACCTCTTAAGATGTGAAAATTTGGTTATAGGGGGGATCTGAATTTCACTCTAGGTGCTCATGAAATCTTGGGTCCAAAAGCGAGAGTAGATCCTCTGTCTTCTTTCTTCAACAACCTTATCTAGAACATGCAGATGGTTGACCTAGATCCTTAGAAGCTCAAACCATCCTGGACAAACAGAAGACCTAGTGAGGACAGGATTGCAAAAAGACTTGACAGATTCCTCCTGGTCGAAAACTTGTTGGAAAAATATCTGATGTTTAGACAATGGGTGGACTCAGGAGCAGACTCAGATCACATGCCAATTTGTCTGGAATTCTTAAAAAACCCTAAGAAGCCAGCCTACCCGTTCAAACTTTGTTCTGCCTGGTTACAAAATGAGGAGGTTCTTAGGCTTATTCATACAAATTGGATTTTGTATGTGGCGAAAGAGGGCACACGCGCTGCCACCCACTTTGCTCAAAACATTTTCTCGCATAAAAATCCTTCTGAAGGAATGGGCTAGTAACAAAAAGATTATGGATGAACAAGCAATCACCCAAATTGAAGTAGAAATGGTAGAAATTCAAAATTCTGAAGGGGGGAGGGGGGGGTTCTCACTCAAAGAGATAAGGAAAGATTGATCTCCTTAGAATCCAAGAGGAACAAGATTCTGAAAGAGAGAGAGGAGGTATGGAGGCTGAAAAGTAGAGCCATTTGTATGGAGTGTGGAGACGACAACACAAAATTCTTCCAAGCTTATGCAAAAGGCAAAAAACAACAAAACACTATTTGGGAACTTGGGAATGCAAATAATGAGAGAGTATCCACTTTTGGGGAGTTGGGGCTGCGACATGAAAGTCTTATTCTGGAAAAAATTTCAAATCAGATCAACATGCAACAACTGCAGAGGTCCTTCAGATATTACAATACTTTCCCGAAAGCATCTCTGAGGAGGACAATTCGGACTTGATGGAGGAAGTGTCGAAAGAAGAATTGAAAGCAACTTTGCATAGTTTTCAAAAGGATAAAATCCCAGGACCAAACAGATGGACTATAGAATTTTTCCTAGCTACCTATGACAGCATTGGTCCCAACCTCCTCCAACTGGTCGAAGAAACCAAGTTAAATGGCCACCTACATCCTCCACTCAACACAACGTTTTTAGCCCTCATTCCCAAAAAAGATAATCCAGAGAGTATGGAAGATTTCAGGCCTATCTCTTTGTGCAACATGACTTACAAAGTGGTTGCAAAGACTGAAGAAGGTCCTCTCAAAGCTCATCTCAAATGAACATTTTGGTTTCCTAGAGAACAAACAAATTCACTAAGCAATTGGGGTAGCCCAAGAAGGCATATATAGTGCAAAAATTAAAAAAGTCCAAAGGAGCAATTATAAAGATTGACCTGTCAAATGCTTTTGACAGGGTCAATTGGATTTATCTCATATTGCTCCTTACACATTTGGGTTTTAACTACTCCTTCATCAAATGGATTTTGCATGCATCTTAACTGCAACTTTTGTTGTCCTCATCAATGGAGTAGCCTCCCAGTTTTTTCACTCTGAAAGGGGCCTTCGACAAGGGTGTCCACTCTTCCCTCTTCTTTTCCTTTTGGTTGCGGAGGGGCTAAGCAGAGCCATCTTGGATGCAAAAAGAAGAGGCTTATTTGAGGGAATCAAGATAGCTAGAAACCTAACCATCACACACCTCCTGCTTGTAGATGATATTCTCATCTTTTGCAATGGATCAATCAGAGAGGTGGAAAATCTCTCAAAAATCCTGCTCATGTTTTTCAAAGCCACGGGAATGCAGTTAAATACCCAGAAATCCACCATCACTACTTTTAGTCTAGAAGAGGATATCATAAGGGCACTCCTAGAACTCTTCCCCTTCAATTTTTACACATTGGACGAAGTTCTAAAGTATCTAGGTTTTAGGCTCAAACCAAACTGCTAGAAGAAGGAAGATTGGATTAGGATTTTGGCAAAACCAGAATGCAGAGTAAACATCTAGTGCAATAGATGGATTTCTAGAGCAGGCAGGTTAATTTTGGTCAAATCTATACTTGAAGCCATCCCTATTTACTGGATGGCTTTGGCCTGGATCCCAAAATCAATTTTAGAAAAATCTCGAAAATTTTGCTTAAAATCCTCTCGACGGGGAATAAGGAACAAAGAGTTCTCCCTTGGGTAAAACGGGAACAAGTTGCTAGAACTAAATCCATGGGAGGGTGGGGTATCAAAAACTCCACTTTGTTTGCAAAATATCTAACAGCAAAAGCAGGCTGGATGCTTATTTCAACAAACAACTTATGGACGGAGGTGATTCTTCACAAGTATATTGCACTGATTCCACTTAGGGATTGAATCAGAAACTTTGTATTCAGTGCTCCACAAACTGGCTCGATTATATGGAAGGTAATTTGTAACGCTTTTCCTCTTACTCATAGGTGCCTCTCTTAGAAAATTGGAAATGGAATGAGAGTCAGAATAGGAGCATACCCTTGGCTAGGAAGCCATCAAAACCATCTTCTCCCTCATCAACTTGTTCAATTGTTACAGCATAAAGGTTTTTTCATTTAAATCAAATTGCTAATCATGCCATGACAAACTTCTGGCACCAAGGATGGTTGGGAAGCCAGGATCTTAAGATCCCATACATTTGGACTATGGATTGGAACAAATAAATCACTGCTTTTCGTTCCTCCCACATCCGACTCACTTTATAGCTGGACGAACTAGTTTGAGAACATGAAGCTCATGGAGTTTACACCCCAAAACTAGTTATCAGCAATTATGTGCCACCACTTTCCAGGACTAACCAAAATGGTGGCAACCTGGGATTTGGAAACTTAAATTTCCTCTGAAGGTGAGAAATTTTATGTGGTGCACCCTAGCTAATAGAATCCCAACTTGGGATAGACTTAAAAAAAGATCCTTGGTAGGTCTAGACTGGTGCACCTTGTGCAAAGATAATGAAGAAAGTGTGAACCACCTTTTTCTTACCTTTACTTTCTCCTCACAGTTCTGGTTTCATTCTCAATCTATTTTAAACCCCAAATTTGATTGGGTAGGTCTCTCAGTGGAAGATGCTTGGAAAACTTGGTCCTCCTCCCCAATGCTAGATCACTTAAAAGCACTCCCTCTTCTTCACATTTGGGGAATTTGGCTAGCTTGAAATGCTGCCACCTTTCAAGAAAAAATTTATTCCCCTGAAGCCATAGAAAAACATGGCCTCGATATTCTCTCTTTTTCCCACAAACAAAAGACGCTCTGGCTCCAAGGATCATCACAGAAGAGATGATTGGAAAAAATATGCCATGGGTGTTCTTTGATGGGGCATCGCAAGACAATAAATGTGGGGGTGATGCTATTCTCTTCCTTAATCAAAACCACCATTTTCAGATTCAAATGGACCTAGGGTATGGGACAAACAATTTTTCAGAGCTTATGGCTCTAAAGTTGCTCCTCTGCTTTGCTGCAGAAAAAAATTGTAGAAGGATCCAGATCTTTGGAGAATCTCCAGTAATCATTAACTAGGTAAATAAAGTTCCAAGACGCAGAAACATTTCTCTCCTTGCTCTCTTTGAGGAAGTTAACAAGCTCATGACAAACTTTGACTATATTACATGTCGTCATGTTTACAGGGAAAGAAATACCGATGCTGACCACCTCTCCAAAAATGGGCTAGCTCTGGAACATGGAAACTGGAATTTTTTGGAAACAAGAGATGCAGAGGTATATGAGTTCTATCATAGGCCTTTCAATGACATACAGACAAGGGAAGCCAACTTATAATCAGACAGTTATATGCTAGCATGACATGATAGTCACTCACAACATCTCTGTTTTTTTTTCTTTCTGATTTGATCTCGAGACCATAGTTTTGAAGATTCAGTTTCTCTGCCTGCACTAGATATGGAGGCTGCGAATATTGGATAATATCGCAGCTTATAAGAAGAGACATCCAGCTACAGTTTTGAGGTCTCTTTGCCTCTTTCAGTTTTCTGATGATGCAGTATTTTGTTATCACGACTATGTGAAAGTACAGACCCAAACCATAAAATTTTTGAAGATCAACACATATGTTTTAATTGAAAAATCAACGAAGACATCAAAGCTATTTATGGTGCTTTGGATTTTTGTAAAGCTGCATTGCAACGGTATGCGGGACATACATCTATGTAAACAACTCCTTATCAATCAATAAAATACAAGCTTTTTTTCTTCGGAAAGGAAAAAAAGTTAATTGGATTTATTATTAATTAACTATTAAACTCATACATTAACCATGAAGTCATTTAAAGAATAAATGGATGAGACCTTCGATCGTTTTATGAGGAAAATGGAAGAAGTACTTGACCGTAAGGAACAATCGAATGAAAAAGTTGTTGATAAGACCTTCAATGAAATAAACCAACAAAGCGAACTAGAGGCCTCCCAAGACGAAGACTTGGAAATTAAATCCCAATCCAATTTTCAAAGCTTGCAAGAAAAACATGGTAAAAAACATAAAAACGACAGAATTGATGTCTTGGACATCAAATTACGTAACACATCCAATTACATATCACCATCCAATTTTCATGTCAATAACAATGAAAATGTGCCCATGAGTGTAACGGAAAAAGCACTTGCACAATGTTCTCAACCACGTTTTCCAGATAAATCTAATGATCCAATTTATGGAGTTGAAAACCGATGAAGTAGTCAATACTTACTTAAACAGGATGAAAGAATTTATGATGGTTCTACAAACACAAGTGTATATAGTTATGCAGACGTGGTGCTATTTTCAATTGTTGGTTACATTCCAAATAATATTGAATATAGTCATCCCATTGTTGTCGAACCAGATGACACAATAGTTATTGCATCCACATGTTTAGGAATTGCAAAAAGTGGAAGTGAAGATCGACAATTCTTCATAAATGAAATCCAAAAGACGACTAGTAAAACCAATAGCAAGTTGTATTGTCTCAAAAACTCGCCACTTACGCAGAAGGGATTACAACACAAGTTCTAGAATCATGTCCTCAAAATGAAATCGATCCAAGATTGCAGTGTTCGAGTCATCACTTCAAACACAACCCATAATAAGAGAGCATCCACACTCTCAGTTTTGAGGACAAAGTTGCCCTTAAGGGAAGGGCAATGTTAAATAAATAATAATAATAATACATAAACAACATATAAATTAATAATCAACTAATAAATACTATTACCGTAAGAGGACATGACTCCTCCCAATAGGTGCCTAAACCATATTTAAAGTCAGGCTTTCAATTGTAAAATATCATCAATCATTTTATTCAATATGTGTTATTTACTATGAAGATGGATCTCTTCTTTATCCAGACACGAATTCTTCCACAACACGCAGATTCAGTATTACAGTGAGTAGTTTCCATGTGCCATTGAAATTGAAGATTGGGTGGTTGTCATTGTTACTCACTAAGGGAAATAGTTACCAAAAAAACTCAAACCCTCGACAAATCTAGCTTTTATGAGCTCCATTGATTACATTTTTGTCAACGGACATTAACTAGCAAACAAGGAAAATTTTAAGGGTGAAATTAAAGGGGTTTAAAAAAATGTTAAGCTATTTTTTAATATAAGAATAGTTTTTTTTATAATTTTATTTTACATATTAGCCCAATAATTATTAAATTAACCACTACCCTCGAACAAATCGCCAATCCCGTATTGTAAAAAAATAGGGATTTCGCCAAGTTAAAATTGGTTAAAATCTTGAATTCATCCCCGCATTTTCAGCAATGGAGGCACATAGGTTTGAGTTCACCCCGCATTTGCAACAATGGAGGCACATAGGTTTGAGTTTGCCCAATATTTTTCCATTTGAAATCATGAGGACTGATTTTGCCCCAATATTTTCGAGTTTGCCCCCTTATTTTTCCATTTGAACGTCGAGTAGTGAGCTCGCCCTTGTATTTTCAGCAATGGAGGTGAGGAGTTGTTATCTCACCCCCAATTTTTTTAGTAATGGAGGTATGGACGGGATATGCACCGTAGGGTTGAATTCACCCTAAAATTTGGGGAAAATGTGGACGATGTAATGGTTTAGTAAATTGATGAATGAATTTGTCTCTATAAAATGCCTCAAGACTCGGTAATTCATTTCCAGAAAAACCCACATGAAGAATCATATGGGCACTGTGCATGCAACTTGATTTCAATTGCAATTTGACAGGTTCCTTGGGTTCAAAGTTCCTTGGGTTCTACAATCTTTAGAGAGGTTAGTTTCACCTTTCAAGTTATTTCTCCTTTGGTTTGAACTTATTCTGTGGATTTTGGGCATAGAATTTGAATGTATGCAATATGCAGGTATTTAAGCAGTTGTTTTCCCTTTTGAGCTACTCATAAAATTATATATTTTAGCTCTAATATTTTTGTCAGGTTCCTTTAATCTCTGGTGAAGATATCTAATATGTGCTTGATAATGGTTACCGATACGATTATCTGAATATCTATACTTAATCTAGCTTAGGTTGAATCTTTTAATCTATACTAGTCTAATATATTGTGTTTTAGATTGTTTCCATTGTACTTTGTTCGATGCTAAATTTAAATAAATGTCACTACAAAATGACTCTTAATTTAACAATTCATTAGTCCTCTTACAGATCTGGATTTTATACGATCAGTTTTCCTAACCCAGAAATGAGTTTGATTACTGCTCTCGGTGAATGGTTTGGGAAGTTTACTCCCTTGATTACTGCTCCCATTGAATTTTACCTAGGGTTTTATTATTGCATAGAGGATGATTTGCTAGTGTTTGGGGAGTCTAGATGCAATGGCAAGTTCTAGGACATACCAAGACTATGAGTCTGGGAGTCCACATTTTATCATAAATTCCTAAGAAACCGACCGAGACCTCTTTGAGGACTTTTGGCCTATTCTCTTTGTAACTCTATTTATAAAATAATAGCTCAAGAATGTGAAATTATAAACTCAACAAAGATAACAATCCCCTTAAGTCTTGAACTAATATTTTATCCTTGATACATGGTTTCCTTAAAGAGTAGTCGAATGCCAATATTCTTCTGAAGACTCATTTCAGGATTTTGTTGCAAAAACTATGTATTTGCATTTTGCACTTGCATATTGTTTGTTGATTATCTAATGTTCTAAACTTTATTGAAATTGGTCCTAATCCCTTTGAAAATATTGATTGCATTTTCTATGTTATGTGCACCTAATTGACGGGAAACCATCAAAGAATAATATCACTTAGTTAGGAGGCCTAACTATAAAAAGCAAGAAAATAATATTCACAATTTGGGCCAAGCTATAACCTGGTGTTTTCCCTAAAGTCTGCTACGTAGAATACGGGGTCAGCAGTGTTCATGCACCTCAAATAAAGATTGTTTTTATAGGTTTTGTTTGGATAACAATGTAAATCAAAAGGGTAGGGATAACAAGGCAGAAGACATTATCCGAAAACTTCAGAAATACAAATGTAAAAGACAAGAATCTTGCAGTAATGAATGACAAGCATTAAGGTACAAGAGATAAGCTTTAACATATATATAACTGCAAACACTAAACAAACAGTTCATATCTGTAGCATATATATAAAAATACTGGTTTTTGAAAACACATTTCAAATATCAACAAGTATTTAATATTCACATACATACATGAGATGAAATATAGAAAACATCTACACAACATTCACTGCATGAAGAGTTCAAACCGAACTAACGAATATTAAAAGAGTTTAGATCAAAGGTCTAGCTCCATATAGTATATTAAAATCCATTCAAAATGCAAAAGAAGTTCTTACAGAAGTAAACATGAATGTCTGCACAGTCTCCCAAGACCAACTCTCATGTGTGTCTCCCTTTCTCAAAAAATATTACAAAAATATGTAGAACAGAAATTAAAGATAGGATCTCCAAGTTTGTTTAATAGATCCACTTTTTAAGGTTAAGTTTTCTAATTATAGACAAAGTATAAATAAAAAAACAAAACCTATTGTATGACATTTATCAAGTAAAGATCATTTCAAATCCTTCTTGCTGCTTCAGCTAAGGTGGCTAGCCCATCTAGCGCACATGAATTTGCTTGCAACCTGTTGATGTCCTTCTTCATGCCACGCAGCTTTACTGTCAGCTCCTCTTTATCCTTCATTAATTGATCTTTTTCCTCTTGCACCAACTTCCTCCTTTTCACTGCTTCCTCTGAAACTTGAATCAGCTCAGCAAAATTCTGATTCACCTCTTGCAAATCTTCCTTCAGCATTGTATTTGCTTTGACCAATTGATCATTGATCTTATTTAAATGTTCATTATGTCTTCTAAACTGCTCAATTTCTCTGTGTTTTTTATCCTGTTTCAATTTTATCATACTACCTCCTGTATCTTCAGCTGTAACCTTCTTCTTGTTAAGATTTGCAACCTTTTCCTTTTCTTACTCTATGAGAACTTGCTCATTACATTTTTCCTGTTTTTTTGATGTTTTACCAACCTCAGCTTCAGGAAGCAATGATGGATTATCATCTTCTATGTCGCTGGAGTTATAGATGCAACTTTTAGGGGCTAGATCTGGAATTTGTCTTAAACTTTGATTAATGTTATCAAATACTTGATACCTGGTTGATTCCAACTCCTTAGATCTATAGTTTTCCTCATCATCACTAGAGCTGTCTTGAACACTTATCACCTACCTTTTATTAAATCTAGGGTTTAATAATGCCTTCATATTCATCCAGAGTTTGTTCACTGGTCTGGTTTTATGTCTGGAATCTATTTTAAGAGGTTTAAATGTAAACTTTGTTTTCTCTAAAAACTTTTTAGTATGAATCAGTCCCTTTTTAACTGTCTGTATTTCATCAACAAAACCTAAAACAGGACTGTCATTCTTTATACACTTGGGTTCTTCTTCGGGTAACAGTGCCGAAGTTATCTCCTCAACTATCTGTGTCTTATCAATAGAACCTAAAACTGAATTTTCATTGTTTTCCCATCCAGGATCTTTTTCTGGTAGTTGTGCCAAGGTTATCTCTTCAGGACCTACTTGTTCATAACAATCTCCAGATTTATTTTCAAACAATGGTTTTGTTTCAGTATTGTTAGAAGTCTCTACAACCTTCTTTCTCTTTCTTTTCTCTACATCTTTAAAATTGATTTTGAAACCCCCACAGAAGAGAAAATGGGACCATGACCTTTCTAGTTTGCCTAACTCCTGAGTAATTAAAATATTATTTAATCCATAGTGGAACATATTACTACCAAAGGAGCTAGGATGGTTTCGAGCCCTAACAAACATTTTTTCCAAATTTTTTAATAAATAAAAAGGGAGATTTAGTTTGTTTGCACCTATTACATGCTATAGGAATATCATATGATAACGATACATAGTGCCAAATCATACCTCACAAGTGACATACCTTTGGATAATTTGCAATACATCCTTCCATTCTTTGAAAAGAAAACTCCTTTGGATGCCCTGGCTCCAATCTGGATTTTTATGAGCTGGTAATAGGTATTGGCTATAGTCTTCATTGATGGTTTGCCTTTTATACCACCTTTCCCCTTCAGGAAGAACACCAATAGCATGCGAGATGGAATCCTCTGTGACTGTGAATTTTAAACCCCCAACTTGAACCCTAGATCCATCAAAAATATGACAGAAATATTTAGTAACTCTAATATGATGTTTTGCAATCTTTTCGAACATATCATACCAACCAATTTTCTTTACTCTTTCGAGGGCTAAAGGAAATTTCTGCATCCATTTGACATTGGAGGGTTCTGTTCTCAACAAATGGCCACTCAGTCGAATTTTCCTGTCCATTCTCATAGCTGGATTGTGAACTACAGATGCAACACTAGAGCAAGATCTCTGAGAAATATGAAATAACCCTCATTCCTGTAAAACCATAGTTTCCCGACTCTCCTTTTTCAGAGTACAGAATGTAATTGTGGAAAATGATGAAGGGAAATGGTTTTGTCCAAGTGTTTAAACCCAGTACTGTCAACATCAGATGTCAAATTATGGACATGAGCACATAGCTCGAAGACTGCTAGTATCATAATGGAACCTGCAAAACATCTCGTCCTTGTTGAGCTGGAAGTGCACCCTATTCTTGAATAATGATAATAGGTTGTCAGCTTGCTTTAGTAACCATATGGAATATATATTTCTATAAAAAATTTGAATAAACTAGAAACAACTATAGGAGCATAAGCCAAGAACTAAAATGTTATAAATACCTAGAGTATTAAAAATATTAAATCAAAACAAACCCAAAAATTAGGATAAAAGGAATAAAAACTCAAGGTTTAAAATATTTTTCAAGGGACAAAACTATCCTACCAAGTAGGGCAACAGACCTAGGTCAAACATTGGCTCCAACTGGGGGATGGCATTTCCCTGAGATTTTCCAAGAACCGTAGTTCCAGTGCCTTATTTCTGATAATCAAGATGTTGTTCCATTGGGTCATGGAGTCTTATTTGCAATAAATCTGAACATTCACCAATATTTACAATGAACTAAACACCTTTACTCCCTTATTTGGTGTAGAAATGTTTCAAAAATCGCCCATTAACTCGGCCTGCCAATTCATCACCCTCCAAATTCTGCAGAACAAATGTGTTATTATTCAAACTCCTAACAATCCTGAAAGGTCCCAGCCACAGATGGGAAAACTTACCATGTTTTGGTTTTTCATCCCTTCTTGCATCCCACCTGAGTACCAAATCATTAGGAAAGAAATTATTTTCTTTAACTCTTTTATCAAAATTCTGCTTTATTTTGTCCTTATAATCCTGAGCCTTCTCAACAAGCAATTCCCTTTCTTGGTGCAGTTCAATCATTTGAAAGATTCTATGTTGTACCTCATTTGGTTCTTCCACCTTATCTTGCATAAATTTCATAACTGTTAAATTCAATTGTATAGGAAAAACTACCTCAGTTCCATATACAAGTTGAAAGGGAGAAGTACCAATAGCCTTCTTTGTAGTAATGTGGTCAACCCACAGAGCATACTTCAATTTGCTATCCCATGCCTTTTTGTTCTCTGCTAGCAACTTTTTCAAATTGTTTACTATATTTTTGTTTGAAGACTCTGCTAAACCATTTCCTTGTGGATAATAGGGAGTAGAGTGCTTCAACAAAATCCCATGTTTTTCACAAAACTGGACCATTTCTTGAGATTTTAATGCAGGATCATTATTTGTAATCAACTTTCTAGGGCAACCAAACCTACTCAGAATATTTTCTTCAATAAAATCTATTATGACCTGATCAGTTTCCCTTCTGGTAGGGATGGATTCTACCCATTTTGTAAAGAAGTATGTAGCTGTCAAGATATATCAATGTTGCCCACTAGAATGAGGATTGATTTCTCCAATGAAATCCAATCCCCATTGATGAAAAGGAGCTTCAGCTGAAATAGGTTTGAGAGGTAAAGAAAGCAATTTCTGCTTACCTGCAAATTTTTGACATTCGACACAAGCTCTTACCTGAGAAAAAACATCTGAAAATATTTTTGGCCAATAATAGCCTGCTCTCATAATTTTAAAGGTTGTAGCCTTCCAGTAACGATTCCCACCACAAACTCCTTCATGCATTTCAACAGTTACAGCTTCAGCTTCCCCCTTATCAATACATCTGAGAATAATTACTCCAGGATCTTTCCAAAATAGATCATGCTCATAGAGACAATAATTCATAGCTTTTAATTTCAAAGATCTGAACTTCCCTTTGTCCAGGTTTGGATGAGATTGTAAAAAGAGAAGAAAGTATACTATATCAGCATACCAATCAAAGTCCTCATATTTATGCAGAATCTGCTTTTTTTCTTCCTTATGCTGAAATTCTTCTTCAAATACTTCATCTAATACCACATTCAAACCTAATGCTTGACAATTAGATTTTGTGAGTAATTTTGCTAACCCTTGGCCCTTCACCAGCTTAGTTGGCTTAATCTCAATGTCATATTCCATTATCTTCGTAATCCAATGGCCTCTCTTTCCTTTAGAATTAGGCTGTGTCAAAATCTCTTTTACTGCTGCATTAGGCACGTATGACAAAAAATTTGAATGTAGCAAGTAAATCCTGAAAAATTTAATGGATTTGACAAGTGCATAAGCCTATTTTTCCAAACTGTTGTACTTAAGTTTTGAATCTCTTAAGACTTTACTGAAAACTGAAATGGGTTTTTCCAGACCCTCTACATTATTTTGCTATAGTACTACTGCTATACTATCTTCAGAAGCAAAAGAAAATGTAATGAAGTCTTTAGAGAAGTCAGGTCTTACCAAATAAAGAGCTTCTGTCAATGCTTGCTTTATCTTTTCAAAAGACAATTTAGCTTTTGGAGTCCATTTAACATCCTGATCCTTCCTGAGCATCTTGGTTATTTGCTTAACAATCTCAGCAAAATTAGGAATAAACCATCTAAGAAAATTTATTTTCCCAATAAATGACTGAATTTCTTTTTTATTCCTAGGAATTGAAATTTTTAGAATTGCCTTCACCCGTTCTGGGTCAATCTTGATACCATCTGCTGAAACTACATGACCAAGCAACTTCCCTTCTTGCATGGCAAAATGAGATTTCTTTGGGTTTAAAGACAAACCAAACTTTCGGCATTTTGAAAAGGTTTGTTATAAGTGTTTAAGATGATTTTCATCTGAATCTGAAAACATTGTTATATCATCCAAACAGATCACCACAAATTTCTCCCTTTCACCTACAAATGCTATGTCCATAGCCCTTTGAAATGTTGCTCCTGCATTCATTAAACCAAATGGCATTTTATCGTACATGAAAGTCACCGAGGGAGTAGTAAAAGCAGTTTTCTCCCTATCCTCCAGATGAACAGCAATCTGGTTATACCCTGAAAACCCATCTATCATTGATATCCTCTGAGCTGCAACTACCTTTTGCAAAATCTGATCTATTTTAGGGACATAATAATTATCTTTCAGAGAGGATCTATTTAGGTTACGAAAATCAACACATAACCTAATTCCCCCATTCTTCTTTCTAACAGGAACCAGATTTGCAACCCAGGTAGAATACCGAAGGGGTACTATAATTTTTGCATCCAACAATTTTTTTACTTCTTTTTCAATGGTTGGCAACAACGCTAGATTGATTCTTCTGAGTTTCTGCCATAAGGGTTTTGTATCAGGCTTAAGAGGAATCTTATGCTGAATAATGCTAGTGTAATATGTTTTAAGATCTTCATAAGACCAAGCAAATATATCCACAAACTTCTTAAGCAAACTGATATATTTCTTTATGTTTTCCTCTGACAGCAATTTAGAGATTTTAACAATTTTAGGCTGACTTTCAGTTCCAATATTACAATTACTCACATTTTCTTCAGAAGATTGTGCAACTGGTTTTGCTAAAGTATCATCTTTAAGGAATAATCTTTATAATGGAACTAGACCTTTTGGAATGAAATTTCCTTTTAATTCGACAATCTTATGATCAACAATTGAATGTTTTGTAAAGGAAGGAAATTCATCCCCATCATCATCATCTTGCTTTTCATCCATTTGAGAATTTGAAAACTCACCTGTCAATTCCAAGAATTTCTTAATCTCCAAATCATCCTGAAAAACTTTCCAATGTTTGATATTATCAAGGATATAAGGCCTATGCCTAACTTCAATTGGATATTTGAGCTGAGTGTTTTGTGGGACCTTAAGAAATGTTGCCGCTAAAGCCAAAGAGTCAGCTGTCTGGTTATGATCTCTAGGGATAAAAAAAAATATTGAATGATGTAAAGAAATTATCAATTAAATCCCATACTTCATTTCTGTAGACTTTAACAACTGCTATTTTACCTGATATATGCTTATGACCTGCTGAACAACCAATTCGGAGTCGCCAAAAACAACCAACTGTTGAATTCCTAAATCTTCTACAGCTCTTAACCCCAGTACCAATGCCTCATATTTAGCTACATTATTAGTTGTCTGGAATTCCAATTTATACATCAAACAAACATTTTCACCCCCAGGAGAAATAAGAACAACTCCAGCTCCTGCTCCTTCTTTAAATGAAGAGCCATCGAAGTACATCTACCACAATTCATCTTCTTTTTCATTAGTATGATAAACTGCCTTTTTCTTTTCTACTTGCAAAACACTAGATGTGTCCTCATTGCTTAAATGCAACATACAAGATCCCAAACCTTCCTCTACAACATAGATTGGATGATTAGCAGGATTGTCACTGTCACTTACGAAATAGGCCATTTGAACTTCTCTATACAGCCTTCGTTGTTCACCACCAAAAATTGGGATGGTGGCGTAGGATAAATCCATTTGAAGAGTACCTCCTACTCTTTTAGCCCAAGATCTTGAAAGCAACATGCCAAATTTTGGTTCAATGTCAGCTACAACTACATCTATCATGACACTCTTCATAGGTAATTGGGAAAGATTTACAACCAGATCTTTGATTAAACTTAAGCACTGAACTGCTCTTGAATCAAAAGCAAATAGATCATGGTAAGGTCTAGTAATGCTTAGACCTAGGACTTCCATAACAGCTTTGGGCATTAAATTATGAGAAGCTCTGGAATATAAAAAACAATTATGCAACATTTGTTCATGAATTGTCAAAGTAACATAGAAAGGAGGAGGATGATTTGATTTCTTCTCTAGCTGATTAGGTGGAGGAGCACCTACAAAAATTTATGGATGTTCATCATGTAAATTAATGACATCAGAAGAAACCCCAATTGCTTGTGATTTCAACATTCTATAGGCAGGATCTCTAAATGAGGGAATTTTCATTAATTTTGTTAATGGAACAGGAATCTTCAACTTATTCAGCTCATTTTCAAAATTAAAACCTTGATTACCCTTATTTGTTTCTTCCAACTCTGTAATCTTAGCCTTGCTAGGCCTCTGATTCTGTTTCTTTTCTGATGGGAGATTAGGGTACTGTTTAGCCACTGCTTTCTTTTTAGGATTCTGAACTACCTGTTTAACACCAGATCTAAGATTGTATGACTTCTTACGATTTGTCTGATAAATATCATCATGAGAATAGTCTTCTAATATTTCAGCATTTAGATATTGATCTTTGGTAAGATAACTTTCTTATAACTCATCCTCAAGATGATTTATATCTTGATCAAAATCCTCATACTCTATATCTTCAACTTCCCCTTCTTCATTCAGTAAATTATTATGGAAAGGAGGTTGTATTCTTTGATCTTCATTTTCTTTCCTCTCCCTTTGAATATCATTATTTCTCCTCTCCCTGGGTATAAACCTTGGTACAAAAGGTTTCCTAAATTGGTTAGGGTTTCCCTCATGCACAGGTTGACTCAGATTTTTATTTTCCATTTCAAGTCTATTTACTTTTGCAGACAAGTTTTTGATTAGTTTATTCATATCATCCATTTTGTCTGATGACTTAGCCATGGAGGTTGAGGCCATTTCTTTCTTACCTTTTTTATCTTGATCAAAATCTGAATGATTTTTCAGCTTTCCCGTTGCTAGCATGTTTGATTCAACTTCTAATGCAGCTTCCTTCATATTAAGTAGGGTCACTGACCCTCTTTCTCTTAAAAGTATTGAAAACTCAGATTCAAATGCATTTGCATATGTGAGTTTGGCAGAAGTTTCTGAAGGTTTAATCTCTGCTGGAAACTTGCTATACATTTTGTTAAATCTTTTTGAAAACTCAACAACAGATTCATTCCTTTTTCTTTTTAAAGCTCAAAACTCAGTAATGTAATAAAGAAAATCTTTTGTATCTCCCCACTGTTTTATAAAAACCTCC
This sequence comes from Pseudotsuga menziesii, assembly GCA_001517045.1. NCBI lineage: Eukaryota > Viridiplantae > Streptophyta > Pinopsida > Pinales > Pinaceae > Pseudotsuga > Pseudotsuga menziesii. The sequence goes on from LPNX010803727.1 coordinate 259,740, forward strand.
TGTAACACTTCAATGCCATCTATTGACCCTGCAGGCGATTCCCGGAACCATTTTCTAACTTCTCCATCTAAGCTCTGGACAAACATTCTCATCCATACATCCTTAGCTTTGATGTTATGGTTATCAGCATAGCTGAAGAAAGCATTCCAATGTTCTTTTGTTGTTGTATCCCGTTGGCCAATAAACCTAGGGAGATACTTTTGATGATCTCCCCTTGGAAGAGCATAAAGAGGTTGGGGCATAACCAACGGTGCATATCTTGCAGCAACTATCAGATCCATGTAATCCATAGGTTGACCAGCCATTTTAGGGCTAGGAGAACTTGAAGCAGCTGATCTTGAGATGGACTGGTTTGTACTTCAATGTTTTGATGAAGGAGGAAAATTACTGAACTTAGGTTGATGAGGTAGGACTCTTCTTGGAAAAGGAGTGTGAGATGAAAATAGAGAAGAACTACCTATTTGTAATGCTTCAACCTTAACCGATTAAGATAATAGGGGATTTGTTAAAAATTGAAATTTTTCAAATTGAGAAGGAGGAAAAAGTGAATCTAATTCTTCTTTACCCTTTTCAGAATGTGGATCAAAAGCAGGAAGCAGAAACTGAGAAGATTTATGAACTCCAAGGTTGAGGGATGAATGAATTTTCCTGATGGAGTAGAGCTTAAATGTTGTCTAGCTTCTTTCAATATTTGCTTGGGATCTGGGATTCCTGGATGTAAAGGTGATGAGGGGTTTTCCCTAGTCCCAATGTTCTTAAGAGCCACAGTTGATTTTCTTTATTTAGAACATGTGAAAGTGATTTGTAGTCTAAAACCCGATTATCTGATGATATCCACCCAACACATCAGACCTATCATGATAACCAAGGAAGAATTTATACTTCCTCCCCAGTATGGTCACCAAAAGATGTTTTCCCTAAAGTTTGCTACCTAGACTACAGGGTCAGAAGTGTTTAGGCACCTCAAATAAAAGACTGTTTTAATAGGTTTTGTTTGGATAACAATGTAAATCAAAAGGGTAGGGATAACAAGGCAAAAGACAATATCTCAAAACTTTATAAATACAAATGTAAAAGACAAGAATCTTGTAGTAATGAATGACAAGCATTAAGGTACAGGAGATAAGCTTTAACATATATATAACTGTAAACAATAAACAAACAGTTCATATCTGTAGCATATATATATAAATACTGGTTTTTGAAAACACTTTTCAAATATCAATGAGTATTTAATATTCACATACATACATGAGATGAAATATAGAAAACATCTACACAACATTCACTGCATGAAGAGTTCAGACTGAACTGAAGAATATTAAAAGAGTTTAGATCAAAGGCCTAGCTCCATATAGTATATTAAAAGCCATTCAAAATGCAAAATAAGTTCTTACAGAAGTAAACTTGAATGTCTGCACAGTCTCCCAGGACCGACTCCTATGTATGTCTCCCTTTCTCAAAAAATATTACAAAAATATATAGAACAAAAATTAAAGATAGGATCTCCAAGTCTGTTTAACAGATCCACTTTTTAAGGCTAAGTTTTCTAATTATAGACAAAGTATAAATAAAAAAGGAAACCTATTTTATGACATGTGTCAAGTAAAGATCATTTCAAATCCTTCTTGCTACTTTAGCTAAGGTGGCTAGCCCATCTAGCGCACATGACTTTGCTTGCAACCTCTTGATGTCCTTCTTCATGCCACGCAGCTTTACTGTCAGCTCCTCTTTATTCTTCATTAACTGATCTTTTTCCTCTTGCACCAACTTCCTCCTTTTCACTGCTTCCTCTGAAACTTGAATCAGCTCAGCAAAATTCTGATTCACCTCTTGCAAATATTCCTTCAGCATTATATTTGCTTTGACCAATTGATCATTGATATGATTTCAATGTTCATTCTGTCTTCTAAGCTGCTCAATTTCTCTATGTTTTTTTTATCCTGTTTCAATTTTATCATACTACCTCATGTATCTTCATCTGTAACCTTACTCTTGTTAAGATTTGCAGCCTTTTCCTTTTCTTGCTCTATGAGAACCTGCTCATTACATTTTGCCTGTTTGTCTGATGTTTTACCAACCTCAGTTTCAGGAAGCACTTATGGATTATCATCTTCTATGTCATTGGAGTTATAGATGCAACTTTTAGGGGATAGATCTGGAATTTGTCTTAAACTTTGATTAATGTTATCAAAGACTTGATACATGGCTGATTCTAACTCCTTAGATCTATTGTTTTCCTCATCATCACTAGAGCTATCTTGAACAATTATCACCTGCCTTTTATTAAACCTAGGGTTTAATAATGACTTCATATTCATCTGGAGTTTGTTCACTGATCTGGTTTTAGGTCTGGAATATGTTTTAAGAGGTTTAAATGTAAACTCTGTTTGCTTTGAAAACTTTTTAGTTATGAATCAATCCCTTTTTAACTGTCTGTATTTCATCAACAAACCCTAAAACAGGACTGTCATTCTTTATACACTCAGGTTCTTCTTCGGGTAATTGTGCCGAAGTTATATCCTTAACTATCTCTGTCTTATCAACAGAACCTAAAACTGAATTTTCATTGTTTTCCCATCTAGTCTCTTTTTCTGGTAGCTGTGTCGAGGTTATCTCTTCAGGACCTACTTGTTCATAACAATCTCCAGATTTATTTTCAGACAATGGTTTTGTTTCAGTACTGTCAAAAGTCTCTACAACCTTCTTCCTCTTTCTTTTCTCTGCATCTTTAAAATTGACTTTGAAACCCCCCCAAAAGATAAAATGAGACCATGAACTTTCTAGTTTTCCTAACTCGTGAGCAATTAAAAGCTTAATTAATCCATGGTGGAACATATTACTACCAAAGGAGCTAGGATGGTTTCAAGCCCTAATAGACATTTTTTCCAGACTTTTTAATAAATAAAAAGGGAGGTTTAGTTTGTTTGCACCTGTTACATGCTGTAGGAATCTCATATGACAATGATAAACAGTGCCAAATCGTCCCTCACAAGTGACATACCTTTGGATAATTTGCAATACATCCTGCCATTCTTTGAAAAGAAAATTCCTTTGGATGGCTTGGCTCCAATCTGGATTTTTATGAGCTGGTAACAGGTATTGGCTATAGTCTTCATTGATGGTTTTCCTTTTATACCACCTTTCCCCTTAAGGAAGAACACCAATATCATGCGATATGGAGTCCTCTGTGACTGTGAATTTTAAACCCCCAACTTGAACCTTAGATCCATCAAAACTCTGATAGAAATCTTTTCGAACATATCATACCAACCAATTTTCTTTACTCTTTCGAGGGCTAAAGGAAATTTCTGCATCCATTCGACATTGGAGGGTTCTGTTCTCAACAAATGGCCACTCAGTCGAATTTTCCTATCCACACTCATAGTTGGATTGTGAACTGTAGATGCAACACTAGGGCAAGATCTCTGAGAAATATGAAAGAACCCTCGTTCCTGTAAAACCATAGTTTTCCAACTCCTTTTTTAGAGTACAGAATGTAATTGTGGAAAACGATGAAGGGAAATGGTTTTGTCCAAGTGTTTAAACTTAGTACTGTCAACAACGGATGTCAAAATATGGACATAAGCACATAGCTCGAAGACTGCTAGTATCGTAATGGAACCTGCAAAACATCTCGTCCTTGTTGAGTTGGCAGTGTACCCTGTTCTTGAATGATGATCATGTGTTGCTAGCTTGCTTTAGTAACCATATAGAATATATATTTCTATAAATTTTTTGAATGAACTAGAAACAACTATAGGAGCATAATCTAAGAACTAAAATGTTATAAATACCTAGAGTATTAAAAATATGAAATCAAAACAAACCCAAAACTTAGGATAAAAGGAATAAAAACTCAAGGTTTAAAAGATTTTTTAAGGTACAAAACTATCCTACCAAGCAGGGCAACGGACCTAGGTCAAACACCTAGACTATATATGAGATAAACAAGTCTCCATTATGTGCTCTCTTCCTATACCCTACTTGTCAATCTCTCTCTGAAATCAAGGACATATTCTTCTCTTGGCTATATATTTGTCTTTTTAGCTATACAATTAGTCTTTTATCTTTCCCTGCTTCAATATTGGCCTGGGAGTTACTTTTGCACTCCCACTTTGTACCTACAATTTTAGAATACTGGTTTGTCCACTATATAGTAGCAAGTAGTTGTGCACATGATCCATGGTTATCAATTCCACTTAGCGGGGTAGGAAGATATCTTTGTTATGGCTCAAGGGAGATGAGCTCACAAGTTTGAAGCCTACTATAGATAGGGTCACAGATTTATTACTTGTTGTCTAGCCATGACAACTATTTTTGGTAAATAAACAACATAAATTTATATAATATCACATACTAGTACAAAAACCTGCCAATGTCTAAGTAAAAAATGACAACAAACTTTGAAATAGGTAGATCTCTTTTAGGTTCTTGCTAAGAATAACATAAAACAGAGTTAAGAGTATTATTTGAGTCTTACATCCCACCCAATGATTGAAAACAAACATTTGAACCTTGGGTTTTCAAAAACATAAAATATGTTCAACAAATGTATATAGAAGACTAAGAAAACGAATTAAACAATATCTTACTAAAAGCATAATATAAAGTCTTAGGCCATTTTCCTTTAAGGTCCCACAAAGAGAGCGATCACTAAACAAAAAAAACCATTAAAAATGAAAGGAACGGGTCTCTAAGGGTCACTCAAAGTCACTAATGACAATAGCCTTCTCTAGAGACTCATCTTCCTCATCATTTAGGGGGGCAAAAGATCTTAAGGTCTTGAGTATGAGCTGAATGCACTATGCATGTACATACTACTTTGGGGTGCTAGGTTATGGACATGAGAGATATTGCACTAATCTAATGGATAAAATCCCTCTATGTCTTTAGAAGAACTAGAATACCATGAAGTTTCAATTATAATGTATAGGGGAGCTCACAAATCCAAATCCAAATTCATATGCATTAATTTATAATCTAATTCAATTTTAAAACTTTTTTATCAATAAATTCTTGCATGAGCTCATTTTTTCTTTGTGCAACATATTACGTATGATATTGGAAATTAGTCAGTTAAGTGGGCCATCTATTAGCAGATGTCCAACTGTGGACTTGTGAATAGATATCCATCTTGTATCTCTTCTAAGACCCATTGATAGACAATCATGGCTCCATTTTGGATGGTTATAACCAAAGATGACAAGATGATAACTAGAAAATACTATGCAAAGACACCCAATAGTGCTTGATAGAGTTTACCTTAATTGCAAATTATCTCGTCTTCTTATTTCCATGTTTCTAGTTGGACTAAAATTGGATAGTATGTTCCTTTTCTGTTCTTGCTTTAGCCCTGGGGATATCCTTGGTGATTATGGGAAATGCATTTCCAGTAGAAAGTCCAGAATTTTGTGTTGATCTGTGACCATTTTCTAGTGAGTTGGTGTTTGTTGAATGCTTGTTGGATAATATCCTTTTTCTAAATGATGCTTGCTTCTTGATGTTTGGAACTGGGGAGGATACTTGATCACTATCAGTACATCCAGGACTGTAACTCTCTGAAATATTTTGTGAGATTTCATCTGTTGTGAATTGCTTGAAAAGTGACCCAATATCTCTTTTGTTGTTTGTCGATAGAGTACACCTCAATCCATGAGTTACATTAGGCTCTGATAGACATTAGATATCATCAACTGTGAAATTTTTTGAATAGGCCTAAAAAACCTCCTTTTCTTTGGGACTGTAGCATGCTTCACTCCATTATTAATATCCATATCAAGGTGTTGTGATTCATCAGCTATGCATAATATCTTGGACAATGGTCCAACAGACACCCTAAGACGTTGTGTCATTGATGGACATCTTAACCCATGAGCATCCTTGACCCTAAACTTTGAAACACATTCTGATTCATTAATTGTACCTTTCTTGGAAACGAGAACAACCACTCCCTTATTGTTAGACATTGAGTACTTCAGTAAACCCTTGGAAACGAGAACAACCACTCACTTATTGTTAGCATGCACAAGTAAAACTCTAGCATGCTAATTGTAAAGGTAAAGGTTAAATTATTGTCCAAAGCAACCTGTTGAAAGTGTTCCGTGAATGTGCGAGAAACAACACCATGACTATCTGGTCTTCCTTCCCAGAAAATATTAATCAAGATGAAAGTAATTGCTTGGTTAATATTCATGGGGTAGGCTTCATGGAATTTCCATGATACTTCAATTTTATGATCTTATCTAGTTGAGAGAATGCATTTGTAGATTGGTAAACTCAGGTGGCATCATAGGTTATCCCTAACAAAAACAATGTCGATTACAATGTAGTGGGAAGGTGCTTTTGAACCACTAATTTTGTTCATTCAATGCATGGCATTCTCGCAGAATTCTGGTGCAACTATGAGGGTAGTGGGCAGTTTGTTAATATTCCCTTCTGATAATGAAATAAAAAATGGCATTTACAGACTGAAATCAACTCAAATCACTCTATTCTTTAAGATAATATTTGTCGAGCAACCACCATAAATTGAGGTTCAAGGGACAAGCTACAAGAGACAATGAAAAGTACCACAGGTTGTTGGAATGGTTAGGTTTTGGCAAGGCATTCATCTCGAGCATCAATTTGCTTTTTTGAATGCTTCTGCTAGGGTCTGCATCAACAAGCAAGTGTAAATATAATCCATCTTCAGATATCTATGAAGGAGGGGTGTCCTTTTACCCCCTACCTATGAATATTATCCTTGGATGCCCTGGGCTACCTATTCGAGGATACTTAGAAGTTGGTAGAGCTTAAAGTATCCCTTTTCCCATGGGAATACAACTTAGAAACTCTAATTTGGCTGATGACTTAGCTCTATTTCCTTTTATTGATGAATCCATAATCAATAATATGGTGCAATGCCTCATGTTTGTGTGTTTATGCTTGCGCCTAGGGCCATTTATTGATGAACCTTCGACTTGGTTATTTTGTTATTATTTTTTCTATCAACATTTTAGACTTATGGGCAATTTTTTAAATTAGTCAGCCCAATTTTGAACTCTGCCAGTGCTTGTGGTTGTTCTTTTACATCCCACTTTTTTTTGTACAAAAGCCTTATACATGTTGCTTTATTATAGTAAAAAAAATGCTTTTAATGGAAAAAAGTACTTTCATGCGGAACAATGATGGAACATAAAATCATAATCATAATATGTAAAATCAAAGCAGACACATAATATGCAACAAGATGTATGTATAAAGTTTTCCCATTACATATATGTTGTCATACAACTTAGAACTACAACCACTATCATAATCATGCATTTTCATGGTTAAATAAGAAAAAACAAATATGAATTGTATCTCATATCAACATTAGAACATTCAAGTGAAGGAAGAGATATCACCAAGATGGTCCTTGGATCTGTCTTAACTTTTAATATATACGGAACATTAATTCTTTCCAATCAGGCAAGGAGTTGTTTTGCAACAAAGCATAATCACAAGCTAAAATATATTTGAAGTACAACTTTATGAGAATCTATCCACCACATTAATAATACAAGGGTTTTTCCTTATTCCTTAAAAAATGTCACCATAAACCTTGTGGGTAACCATAGGTATAGGATGGAGAAAGGAATAAAGCACAGAGTTTAAAGGAGGATTTCCCATCTTTCAACTTTCTTCAAAGTTTGCTTGTTACCAAATATTTAGCATACTATGTCATTTGCAGTGCGAGTAATACCAATTGCTCATGATAGTTTTCAATGAGCCAATGAAGACATGATTTGCATGAGTTCTCATTTCTCATGTGTGAGTTCTTTGATTAGTAGAACAAAGACAATTGCATTAGAAATACAAGGATCATATATGTTATTCCCCAAGAATCCTATTTCCGACTTTGTGGGCAACCATTAATTTTAGGAGGATAAAGGAATGAGAACAAAGCTCACTTTCCCACATACTTAATTTACCTATTATTATGTATGAAGTATTTATTATTATGTATTGTTTTGTTCTTTTTGAAGTGAAGACAATTACCCAAAAACTATCTCAATTTTCCTATACACACCTTGACCAACTTGTGGTGACGTTTCTTTCAAGCACTAAGTTTTCCAATTGTTGTAACAAAGATGGTTGCAATAACAATACAAACATATTTTATTTGTCTCCTTAAAAAGCCTTACCAAAAAGCCTTACCAAAAACCTAGTGGGAAGCCACAACTATACAATGGATGAAGGAATAAAGCAAGGATCTAGGAGCTTGTCCAACCATTTTACTTTATTTTAAGATTCCTATTAATATTTATTTTATCATAATTCTTTGAACTAATAATAATCGCCCCAAAAAACGACCATAAAGAGCCAATAAGGACGTTGAAGAGCTTGTAGTTTTGTGATTAATACAACACTTGTAGTTGTATTAAAGTTACAAGGATTATGCTTCAAGTCGTATATAAGTGCCTAACCTAAGCAAGCCCATCCAATAAATAATAAGTTGGAGGCACGTAGTGAGGGACGAAGTGAAAGGTTTATTAAAAGGAAAGGTTGTTGGATAATATAGATCAAATTGAGAGTCTTCCAGTAGGAACAGAAAGGTTATATAAATGCTAAAAGTGCTAACGCCCGTCCTGATGTCATCCATTAAGTTAAGGTAGTAGTTCCTCTAAGTTGGTAAAGTAAAGTCTGGTAGGTGGATAGCATGCCTACTTTAGTCTTCCTGGCTGAGAGGTTATAAGTAAGTAGGGTAAGCTCTATAGGTAGGTAAAGAAGTTGGCAGCACTAAAATTAAAGATAAGTAGGGATATCCTAATTTTCCTATTAATTTCTCTCTCAGTTACAGGTATATGCCTCCCATTCTAGGATGTACTTGACCTCAGTGAATCTTAAAGTCTAAATACAAACTAAACATCCAGATTGATAAAATTTGTAAATGGGACCAAATTTTTTTAATAAAAAACTACATTGAACAAAAGATCATTAAAGGTATACTATTCAAGTTTGCATTGCTATCTCTTTTCTTCATATTGTTGTATGCAGGATAAACTTTTCAACTAAATAGGACAAGCTTTGATTGGTGTTTTAGTCTTTTTGTTTCAGTTGTAGGACAAATTCTTTGAGTGCATATCTGTATATCATGTAGATGAAAATTACGACATGGTATCAATGCTCTGCATCTTAGATTCTCCAGATCAGTGTCTGGCATGAATTGATATTAGTGAGAAGGCATTGTCGGAGGATCTTAGTGGGTGTGATGCCCAAAAGATTCTAAAGTTTGGAGTGATTTATGCCTATGACAGGCTCCAAGAACTGTGTGAGGTTGTGGGTGAGATGCTGGTGTAGTTTTAGTGATTATAATGGATTTCTTATCTGAGACAGGACTATTGAACATATGATAGGTTGATTTCATTGGTCCATTCATTTGTTGAACTGTGTTCTATGTTTGCAAGATTACTGCTCCCTATCTTAAAGTAGAGCGTGACTTCAAGTGGTTCTTTCAACTTTGCATCTTTAAAGTGTTCATTGCAGATGATGTTGGGGATGGATCTTTGGGAGGTATAGCCAGTGTGCCAATTGGAGTCAGTGACAATGTAACTAAGGAATGCCTACAATGGGGTACTGAAGGGGTTTCTTGATAGAATTCCCAAGTTTAAGGCTTGTCCAAATCTCTCCTTGAATGAATTATCCACCCTAGCTTATTTGTCATGTTTGTGCCCACCTGTTGTGAGAGTTCTAGGTTTTTTGTTAATGCTCTGTTGAAATGCTTCCTATGGTAAAATTCATGAATTATATTAGCCAGATTGATGAATTTGGTATGATGAAAGTGAATTCATTACTTTGGTAATATCTGCCTCTTCTTCTAACATCTCTTTAAATTCAGACTCTTTATGTCTGCAAAAGCAACAAATTCACTTATCCAATTGAATGCCTTGGTTGTTTCCCCCCTAGTTGTTGTCCATTTTGACCTGTTTCCTTTCCTCTTAATAACACATTATTTGGGGTGATCCAGAATGATCTGAGAGCAAACTTTTCTTAGGAATGCTAAAGGAGTTTAAAAATTATTTTCTCTCTCAATTACAGGTATATTCCAACCCATTCTAGGATGTACTTGACCTCAGTGAATTTTAAAGTCTAAATACAGACTAAACATCCAAATTGATAACATTTATAAATGGGACCAACGTTTTTTAATAAAAACTACATTGAACAAAAGATAATTAAAGGTATACTCTTCAAGTCTGCATTGCTATCTCTTTTCTTTAGATTGTTGTATGTAGGATAAATTCTTCAACTATGTAGGACAAGATTTGATTGGTGTTTTAGTCTTTTCGTTTCAGTTGTAGGACAAATTCTTTGAGTGCATATATGTATATCATGTAGATGGAAATTACAACATGGTATCAATGCTCTGCATCTCAGATTCTCCAGATACGTGTCTGGAATGAATTGTTATTAGTGAGAAAGCATTGTCGGAGGATCTTAGTGGGTGTGATGCCCAAAATATTCTAAAGGTTGGAGTGATTTGTGCTTATGACAGGCTCCGAGAAGTATGTGAGGTTGTGGGTGACATGGTATTGTAGTTTTAGTGATTATAGTGGATTTGTTATCCGAGATAGGACTATTGAACCTATGATAGGTTGAATGCATTGGTCCATTCATTTGTTGAAGTGTGTTCTATGCTTGCAAGATTACTACTCCTGATCTTAGAGTAGAGTGTGATGACAAGTGGTGCTTTCAACTTTGCATCTTGAAAGTGTTGATTGCAGATGATGTTGCAGATGGATCATTGGGAGGTGTAGCTAGCGGGCCAATTGGAGTGAGTGACAATGTAACTAAGGAAAAGGTTAAGACGATGCGAGGTGGTTTGATAGTTCATGATTTTGACAAAGGAATTAATGTCTAGCTAGTGTTCTTGTATGGATGAGATTGTGTAAGACATCGAGTTTGTATTAGAAGGGATCCCAAGCATGGGAAGAGTTTGTGATGGATGGATAGAGTGGGAAATCCATACAAGAAATATGGTGTCTTTCATGTCAACGGCATTAGCATTTGAGGTTGATAGAGTTAAGAAGGTAGGAAATTTATATAGGTGATGGGTATGCCATTGGAGATGATAGTTTCATCATCCAAAAGTGTTGTATGCTCAATGTGGAGCTAGTGAGTGTATGAATTTTTGGAAAATTTGTGGGGATAGTTTGAGCACACATTGTCAGCAGGTTGTTGGTTTGTTTTAGTGTCTATAGGAATTGTTGTGGTTTTCGATGTAACAATCCTTGCTAAGGATAATATTTTGGCAACGTTTGTTGTTGTTGGTCGATGGATTGCTTACTATTAAATGTTTTTGGTGAGGATTTTGTTGATGGGGATGGTTGATGGTCTATTGTTACTAAGGATATTGTCATGAGTACTTTCAGTGGTAGTTGATCAATCAAAGGTATCACTATGTTTAATCAAAGGTAGTTGATCAATGCTTTGTAATTAGATCTCTTACGGTTTCCTTTACCCATGCAATGGTTGTTTCAATACTATATTACCAATGGCATGCCCAAAGAAACCAAGAGATACTTTTTTATGCACAAATCTGTCCTCCATTAGATATTCCCTACTAAGACCTTGTTGAGAGTTTGAAGGTTGCAAATACGTAGGCCTGTTGAGCCTTTTGGAAGACCAACTTTGTGCCTAGCCACAAGGGCCCATTTTATTTATTTTATTGTATGCCCCCTACTTCCCATAAAGAAAGGATCTTTGAAGGATTTATATGGGCTTAAGAATTTGGGAAGGTGTTGCCAACACCGATAAATGGAATAGATGCATAAATTGTAGTATTCTTTTTATGTAAAGTTAATATAGTATGAAGAATAATAGATACGAGGGCTCAAGAGTTGAGTGTATGGACTAGATTGAAAAGGAGGTCTCGACTTGAGAGGTGCTACAAACATGTTCGTTATAATTATCTATCATAAGCTTAGTCCACTTATCTTGTCTAATAACAAATTGCCTTGATATGTTTAAACTTTGTATAGCTTTTAACTCAAGATGCTACCATGAATACGAAGAGTATAGCATGACTTCAACTAAAAACAATTCTTTACCCAAGCTAGTCAGTTCATTAGTTTATGCTCTTTGTTCTAATCAATTCCATTCCCACTATCATCCAATGTTATTACAATAGATTTTCCTGTAGACAAGTGATGCTTAATACATACTTGTAGTTTCTTTCTCTCCTCCTGGCTTATGCTAAGAGAAGATCTAATATAATCTAATCCCATCTAAGCATGAATAAGAAGAACAAATGAAGTTAAAGACATTATTTCACGTAGCTTTTAATTATTTCATTTCATGACTTTGTGGACACCATTACATCTTATAAATTTAAATTTTAGAGGTGATGGCCACCAAGGAAGTGATGCTATTGTATATTTTGAATCTTGATTCTTATGAATGCCACTTTTTCTACTAGGTATTTTGGCAATGAAAAATGTAAATAAAAAATTAGGTTTTAAATACATAACAAATCTAAACTCATATTTATCTTGGGATTAAAAAAATGAAGAAGAGTTATACAGCTGGAAATATTTATGAACTTGTTATTAAGACTTTGAAGGAAATTGGTGGTATGGATGATTTAATGATCGCAAAAAGGTTGGTATGTGTTGGAGCAAATGAAGCATCAATCATGCAAGGACAAAGGAATGGACTTTGTGTCAAACTACAACTATTAGCTTCATCATTTATGATCAGTATTCATTGTATGACTCATAGGATGAATCTTGCATTTATAATAGTAATCAAGTTTCCACTGGTTTCAAAAGTTGAAGAAATTGTACGTGAGACTCATGCATACTTTTGTCGTAGTCCTAAGTGATTTACATAGTTTCAACAATTTGCAGATGATATTACAGATGGAAAAAAACTATTAAAAGATGTTGATACAAGATGGATTGCATTGAATGTACCAGCTCAGAGACTATTTAGTGAGTACCAATCATTGGTAGGGGTGATGTATGAACATCACTTCAGTGTAGACAAAGCTCAAGATCTTCTCTTTTGACTAACTAACATACTAGACATTATTAACATTGGTTGGAATTCCTCATTTGTTTCATGAAATGAATGTCCTTGTGAAAATGGCTCAGAGTCGTACAATGTATATTGCATAGTACAAAAATGCAAGAAAATTGACATGCCTTGCATTGGATAATTTGTATACGATGCCAGGGTATTTTATAAGTCCAATGTTTAACGGTTGGACTACTCTCATTGATATAGAAAATATTGAAAGTTATTTAAAGTTTGATGAAAAAGGGAGACTATGTATGGAAGTGGTTGGGTATATGGTTCCATTTCATTATGTTAGTAAGATGGGACAATCACCCAAGAGTGTCGTGTGTCAAGAGACTAGTTCAATGATATTGTTATTTCAGTGAGACACAACTTGATACAAATTCCACAATCACTATCTTCAGAGATAAGAGAAGGATTTCCTCGAGATGAATTATTGGAGACCATGTCTATGGTATACCCTCAATATTGGAATAGTGAAAAATATATAGACACTTTGAAAGTTGACTTTTTAGCAAAAATGAGTATTTTAGTGCACCACTTTGGTAGGAATGTCAAGGTACAAGGAGAAGAGATTGGATGTATATTAGATTCATCAAAATTATATCAACAAGCTTCTCTCTTTGCTGAAACAATGTCAAATCAATATCATGTTTTGGTGAAACCTATAGAATATAGTGCAGTAATCAAATTATTGACTCTTTTAGGTGAAATTCAATATTTACAAGAAAACATGTCAGATTATTTCAAATTAGTCGATTTATGTCAAACCATGATTTTGGGATGAGGGGAGGACGATAGAATGTTTAGTGCACTATCATTCTTGAAGTCAAAGTTGAGGAACAAGCTTGATAAAAATATGGATACTTGTTTAATATTATATGTAACAAAGTATGACATTACCAATTTTCCATTCAATAGAGCTCTAGCACTTTGGCGATTAGATTGTAAGAGAAGAGGAGAATACAATATAAGAAATGTTTCTAATGAACTTGATACAAAGCATAATGTTTTAGAGGCTCATAATGATATTTCATCTACAGAAGTTCATGTTCAAAATGCAGAAAGTGAGGGTCGACATGGGAATTTAGAATTTGATATCCCACGAAATACTATCTAAATTAATATACATTGGTAGTGTATAAATAATGAATGCAATTTAATAGATCATGTGATTCTTGTTAGTTTAACTTTGATGTTCCTCTTTTTGGAGTAGGTTGGAAAAATGAAATTCTTCACAAGAGAAGGATTACCATATATAAAATTGAACTTGCATTTCAGGTAAAAATAGGTTCTATAGTCTATACTTCGTATTAAATATAATAACATTGGAGCTACATTTCCTTGATGCAATCTATTTGAAGTTTGATGTTTTGATAGTTAACTAATACATTTTTTTTTCTTATATGTGACAGGGAATGAAGTTGGGACCTATCTATTTATAGATATTGTCCTAGTATTAAAGGTTAAATAATTAATTTAGCAATACTTCCGCTTAGCAAGAATGGGCCCATTCAAAAGTTAAAACTTTTTAACTTTGATATCTGGGAAGATATTAATGGTTTGTTGTTTCTTGCATTTGGAGCATTTTTTCAAATTTGAAAATTTGTGTTTATTTTGGTTAAATTTATTTTTATTCCCTTTATACTTCACTGCACTTTGAGCCCTTTGTAGTAGCTTGATTAGTTTCATAAATGGCTTGTTTGTTTCTTAAATTTGGATTGCATTTACTTTTCTTAGATTTTTTATTCCCTTGATACTTGATTGTGATTTGAGCCCTTTGTATCATTCAATGTTTTTTTTATAATGATTATTGTTCTCTTTAAATATTTGATGTTTCAAGTCAAGATGCTTGTATTTCCTTTCACTTTGTTGCATGATTTAAGCATCTTCACTATTTAAATTTTAGAATCTACTATGTTTATTTTATATTTTCTTTGAAAAGACGTGTTGGTTTTTAGAAACGGAAATGAGATCTGAGTTGCTAAGTGAAGAGAAAAATGATCTATGCACTGGCTTACTAGGTTCTTATGCATTCATCATAGGAGACCTATTGGCAATGAGACCGACATTCGTCTAATGAAATTTTATTTTTGATTTCATGACTAAAAGATCATTACATGTAGCCTCTAGGATTCTGGCCATATTTATAAATAAAGCTTGAAAGAATATGTTGAGGTACATGTTTCTAAAATTTTCCCTATTGTGAATCATACATAAAGATGAGCATTTGTATTTTATGGAAAGTTTGTAAACTAAAAAAAATATGGCATTTCTCGTTTTAATGTTTTGTGAGAGGTGCCTTATTATCATTCTCTTATACAACTTATTCACCTTGATTGCAGGTCGTGC
Source organism: Pseudotsuga menziesii (assembly GCA_001517045.1). Taxonomy (NCBI): domain Eukaryota; kingdom Viridiplantae; phylum Streptophyta; class Pinopsida; order Pinales; family Pinaceae; genus Pseudotsuga; species Pseudotsuga menziesii. The sequence goes on from LPNX010803727.1 coordinate 275,139, forward strand.
TAGAAAATGGGGACATCCTTGCTAGAAAGATATTAATGTCAATGTGGATGCTATGCAACCCTCCATTGAAGTTTTTTGAGAGCATTGATCAAGACTTGTATTTCAAGCAGTACTTCAAACAACTACTTTTATTGTAGCTATATTTTTAGAATGAGGTGGATGATTGGGAGCACAATATTTTGTGAAAATTAATTGTACATTGAGTGTAGTATGATAAATGAGCTTCACACTTTGATAAAATGTTCTACTGCAAATTGCAAATATTTATGAAACCATCTCTCCATTTTACCTCTAAGGAGGTTTGAACTTAGTAGTATACAAGTAGTTGTGATGAATAAAGTGAACAATTTAGCTTGGAATTTGGATATTTTTTACAAGGTGTTCTAGTGCAAGAGTACGCGACAAATCTAAAATAAAAACAACATCATCTAGTTAATTTTATTAAATCAAATTTTGTCAAGACTTAAATTTTTATTTTCAGTGAAAAATTCGCCAAAATTTACAAGATTTTTAATTTTATGAAAGATTCGCTAAATATTATACAAGATTTTATAATTTGTAAAAGATTCGTCATTATTTCACAAGATGTTATAACTTCGTAAAAGATTTGCCCAGATTTTACAAGATTTTATAATTCCATGAAAGATTCACCAAAAAATTATATATACATATTATATTATTGATAAAGTAGCCTTCACACTTTCTCATGTATCACGAGGATTCACTCATTTATTATATATATAAATTTAGGGGGGTGTTCTTAAAATTTCCCCTGCTAACAAACAATTGTCAAGTTTTTCCATGAATTGAAATTTCACCATAGTTTCAAAATTTTATCCCACTATGAAGTCTTCTTGAACTCAAAAATTTAAGATCCTAGCCTAGGTCTCTAGCTGGCTTGACATCGGCTTGGGATTTCCACAAATTAGGGAGTCTTAATATTTTTATGGAATGCTGATTGGTGATTCAAAATTCACAAGTTTACTACACATTGTTGTGATGATGCAAATGACAAGTTACAAGTGATCATGTGTATTTTAGTATGACAATGTTATTGACTTGACATATTAAAAATTTGACTTGTCAAGTAGTGCTTTCCTCACATATCTATCTAATTTGTAATCATCATCATTGCTTTCCAAACGCCCATCATCTCTCGTTACTCATTTTGGAAAGTCCTTTACTCATTTTTCAGACATATGTCATGTTCCCCATACCCTGTTAATCATGTTGCGAAGTCCTTTACTCATTTTGTAGATGTATTTCCTCATATGTTCTCTTTCTCATATGCATCTTGTATTATGCTATAAACAAAAAAGTTATATATGTATACCATTTGTGTTTATATCGTGTTAACAAAAAAAAGTGGTACTGTTCATGTTTTTTTGCTTTCAAACCCCCATCATATTACATATAGTTGTAGTCTAAATATTCCACGTTTTCAATATTTTTCAAGTATATTGTCTATTCTATTTTGTTCAGAGTTCGATTGGAAATTTATAAAATTTGTAAAAAACCTTAGAATCATGTAATATTAGTTATGGAAATTGCATAACTCATACACCTATAGGTTTAGTCTAAATATCTTTCATTTTTTTCCGTCTTATTGTTCAGAGAGTCCAATTGGAAATTTGTAAAAAAATCTTAGAATCATGTAATATTAATTATGGAAATTGTATAACTCGTACACCTATAAATTTAATCTTAATATTCTATGTTTTCAACCTTTTCAAAGTATATTTTCCATCTTTTATGTAAATTGCGTAACTCATACACCTATTACAACAACTCAAAATGTCAATACCAAAAAAGCTAAACCCATAACATAACACCTTGGCATTAGCCCCCAGGTACAGCCTATCAGTAAAACAAAATCTCGTATATAAACAATAAGGTATCCAAAACCTTGAGAATGTGGGATAGATATCTATAGTTCATAACAAGACATACGCAACGGCGATGGATGAGTTATAAACACCGCTAGAACTCTCCCGAGGTTAACGATTAATTTTTTAGCTCAGAGTTTTGAAACTTGATTCCATCTACTCGTTCTCACAACCTACACGTTGGAGATTACCACGGGGACTTCACTCAGTGAACCTCTCACATAGCACGTGCGATCGTGGGATATTAAAGAATACCCTTAATTTTGAGAGATATTGACCCAAACTCTTTTTGTTGAAACCCCCTCCNAAACAAGTGAAGTCCCCATGGAGATTACCCTTTCATCCCTAAGACCTGTTTTGGCAATCACGACAACTCCTCAAGTAGCCTGACGAATCGACATTCATAAAAAGAGAAACAATGTCTCTATTAGTAGTTGCTTCCACGTTGAATAACGATGAATATGACAATGAACCCACTGTTGTTATATATGATCAGCTATTACTGTAGATGAACAACTTAAGTTGATTGGATTGGTCTTGAGACCATTGTTGTTGGTCAAGAAAATTTTGTCATGCCATTCTTGGAGCAATAAGAAGAGCCATCCTAATCGACCCATTGCTGCAATGTTTTATTTGTGTGATCCAACAAAAAATTGGCAAGACAGGAAAGTATTAATCGCCTTGCAAGTTATTATTTACCAAGGTAATCATGGACCATGAAGATGAGATACTTGAGAAAAGGAGTCTTGTTCAACAATCAAATAAATGCTATGAGGAACTTTTGGATGCATGCTTGAGCAAATGTATGCTTAAGTCATATAATATAAATAAATAAATAAATTCTAAATGCCAATTAAAATATGGTTGGTCTTTGTTTATCATAACACTGCAATAATATATAGATTCAATTTCATTCACAAAGAATTTTGAATATGACATCTAATTAAAAACATTATATCACCTTATTTATTTTAGATAAAAAATATTTAATTGAAGTTGAACAATTAAAACAAGAGCCACAAAGTGGTAATGTCCCCGATACACCGAAATGGAAAAAATGAATGTGACAATAGTTTTTTTGAGAGCAACGAAGAAGTTGTTTTCTAATGGGAATGCACGTACTTGTTTTAATTGAGTAGATACACATAGTTGCTTATGATAGTTATCAATTGCATATGTGGGCCTGCATAAAAGAAAAAGAATTATGTTGTTTGCAAAAAATGTATCTGTTAGTTATATGGTATAAGTTGAACTTGGGTAGGGAGGGTAACAATCATTCCTCCCATCCACCCAAGGTACATGCTATGGACTACAAGGTGAAATAAAATTTCCAATCAAGTAAGTCCAAATATGTCTCTTGCATTTTCAGTAGAGTCTAAGTTGGTGTTCCAAGTGAAGATGTCTCATTCGAAATGCTATTACAAACAATAATAACCATATATATCCTAATTTTTTGTTACCATTTTTTTTAAATCCCATTAAACAAGCTATGGTGATTTGATCATACTTTTGCATCTCTAACCAATAAGGAAGTTCTAGTATTTGACATAATATTTGCACTGCATTGTAAGTTTAGACGATTTTTGACAAAATAAATCTCACTATTTCACATCATTTGCATTGCAAGTTCAGACAATTATTGACAAAACATGAAAAGCCAAACATTTCCATATTATAATTCAATGCAACCTTTAAGTAGCTACCACTTTAAGAACCTCCAAAACAATAAAAGACACCACTTTCCAAATAAATAATATAAGGTAAGTATATAAATACTAGCATTTGCACCAAGAGGTGCAAAGGAACGCCGAGAGGATCAACATATGGAAAGTGAGAAACAATCATGACCATATTCAAGAAGACAATTCAAGAAATTTTGACATGAAAAGAAGATTTATAGAAACTAAAAAAAATCTAGGTGGGTAAAAGGCTTGAAAAATAAAACATGTGAAAACACTACATTAAAATGATATGTAGAGGATTTATTTATAACTTGTATTGAAGGAACAAGTATTAAGCTACACTTATATAGGAAGGATTGGTTATGAAACCATACAATGACTTGCAGAAATATAAGCACTTTAGAATTGCCATATTTTGCATCCTTAGAAAAATAAGTTCACGTACAAAAAAACATGGAAATATGTTAAAAACCTGTTATTGGAATAGGTACAAAAAAATGTGGGAAATCTGTTTTTTTAAGAACTTATTTAAAGGTGTTAGGGTGATTTTTTTAAAGGTAGGGTAAACTTTATGTACCTAATATGTTATGGGAAATACGTTAAAAATAAGCTCTTTAAAAAACAGATTTCCATGTTCATGTACAATTTCAAATTTTAATTTATGCATTGGAAATTTGTTAAAAAACATGTTTGATAAGACAAAACTGCCATATTTTGCAGTGGCTCTCCAACTATATTATAAGGCCATGTCCAGTAATAAATGCATTGGAATATAGTTGTGAAGAAAACCATCTTATATAATAGATAATTGCAACAATAAACTAACCATAGCTGATTGCACCAGTCCCCCTATTCTTCCCAGCTTAAGCTCGCAACACAAAAGGTAAAATTCTATACAACTTTTTGTCATAAAACAACATAAGCTTCAAATCTACAAAGATCATAAATACAATTATTCGTCATTACTTTGTGTCCTATACAGTGGCATGATCATAATCAAACAAACAGAGTGTCTGCCTAGGTGGCATAATATTCTTCTTTTTAAATGCCAAATTGAGGTCAATTAGATGCACGTACTTGCAGGTGGGGTATGAAGGAAAATCCTTCTAAAACATCACAATCATGTGACACTGTGCACAGGCCACTGCAATCATCTCTGTGTTATTTTCATCAAATAGATCAGACAAGTTCTTCCTTATGTTGGAGCTTCCATATCTGACCGTTTTTTGGAGGATTCGTTTGGAGGTCCAACTGCATAGGTTGACTGTCATAAACTAGACTTGTTTCTCTTGGATCATGCGAAGTTTTTCTTTTCTATATCAATTGTAATAATATATTTTCCTTGTCTGCAATCATTGATGAATTCAATGACCAACAAAAGAAACCATTAATAAAAGAGAAATGCAATTTGTAATCAAGAAAAAACTAAAAGAATGAAGCAAACCTGAAGGTGAATTCAATGATAACAACAACAAAAAACCCATGAATAAAAGAGTAACACAATATGTAAGCAAGAAAAAAAATAGAAGAAGGAAACAAACCTGAAGGGTTAAACATTGTTTCCATTCTGGAGGCAGTGGAGACTGAACGTGAAGACCAATACCAATACTTGACAGTTTCAATTTCTATCCACCGACACCAATATCATTACCATGTTTAGAATTGGTTGAATTCCAACTCCATTTTCTCGTCTTAGATGCGTCTTCAAACATCTTCTTATACCCTACAAGCCTCTGGTACTGAACCTTGAAAAAATATAGGGTTTCAAGGGGTCGACTAGGGTTTAAAGGAACATGAACACAAGCTAGGGAGAGAAAATCTAAATCGATATAATCTACAAATTCATGTGAGAATTCTAAAAGACTCATATTATATAGAGAAATGTTGGTGAAATTTTGAGGTGTATATTAACTATGGGAGAGACATTTGTATTGAATGTCATCAAATACTACACAATCTCTCTTAAAGGTTGAAGCCAATATTAAAAGTCTTGGAATTTTTTTGCAGATTAAATTGCTTATTCAATTACTTTATAATGTTCCATAGCTCCCAAGTGGTGGAAACAAAATGAGCTACATGGAAAACATGTTGCTTTACTACAAAAACCAAATACACTATTATACTTAGAAACATGGTTTCCAAGGAGCTTACTATAACAAAATTTGGGCATGGTCCAACTCTCAGGATTATAATGTTGTATTTCACATGGAAACATGGTTGCAGTGGAGTGAATGGATTGTAGACAAATTTGGGCAGGGTAAGATTTTAAACCTTGATGAAATAGAACTTGAGTTGGATAAGTTGGGAAGGGTCTTTCAATGGAATGGATGGTAGCAAAATTTGGGTAGGGTAAGATTTTGATGAAATATATTAAGAGTTAGATAAACTAGGAAGGATCAGGTTAATAATACTTAATTCGAGATGGAAATGTGGTTTGCAATGGATGTAGCAAAATTTGGGTTGGTTAAGGTTTTGAGGAAATATAACCATAGTTAAAGCCTCTACTAACCCCATTTTTTATCCATAACAACACTCTTGCAGTAGTTATCAACTAGGCCAACTATTGTTTGGATTTTGTACTTGGAAGGTAGTAGAAATTACGCATGACAACTACTGCTACTGTTGGGATTCTTGTGCTTAGGCTCCTCCACAATACCATTTCACATGTCCTAAAAATACTTATTACCGGGTCAAATTAAGATATTCCTAACATATGTGTGCCTTAAGAAATACTCATTACCAAGCCAGATATGCCTAACATCTGTGTGTATTGGAATTGTGTATAGAACATAAATACCCCTCTATCTCTGTGTTCACGTGGGAAGTTTTTGATTAATATAATCTTCACAAAAAAGGTGAACAACAAGGCTAGTTTTAAAGAGATATTAAGTATCCAATTCAATACAAGCCCACGTGATTATAATCAGCAGGTAGTGGCCAAACATGAAACAACTTTCATACTCTATTGAACAAAGCTTTCTCTTGATTTCAGCAAAGGCAAAATGTCCATTATATTTATCCCTTGTTGTATATGACTATAGTTTCATTTTAGAGTTTTGCATAGCTAAATGTCCTTTAGTTCTTCTCCAAATTTTGTTTTTCATCAAAAAATCTAATTTAACTACCAATCCTTCACTTAGACTCAAAAAAAAAAGCACAAGTTCAAACCACAAGACAGTAGAAAAAAAACTACAAATATTCAAATGAACATAATCCATTTATGTACAAAGCTATTTTAAATTCAGTAATTATGAATGATCATACACCATTTACCCTGTTATACAAATATTTTTTAAAATAAGTAATTCTGACTAAGATGTTTCCCTATATTGGTGAACTGTTAGGGCATAATGAATCTGCAGTTTTCTCTAGATTTAAATCAGGTCAAAGAGAACTATAAGCATCAGTCACTTATCTCTCAAAGAAAAAAGAAACAACTAATGGAAAATGCAATAATTCCACCTACAACACAAAGGGTATCATTCAAGATTTCACTCTTCATCTTCTCATCTTTCAACTCACTTAGTGCTTTCAAAAATTGATGAGAAGATGCTAATATGTTGTTGTAGTTAATAGTTATGTGGCAACCCAGAGCTTTTATGAGGATAAGTAGAATATTCCTTCCATTTGCATGGGCACCTCCCATGTCTTCCAACTGCATTCCAAGCTTAGTCAGCTTCAAAGTCATATTAGAACCATATCCAACTCCATCATCTGAAATTCTATACTATCACAAGGATACCCTAAACAACCCCAAAAGGAAGAATTTTATCAGTAGGAAGTATGGAACTAAAATGCATAAGGAAATATTTCATGAAGTAGTTTCATTACCTCATCACCTTTCTCAATGCTTTGATGTTGTGTTTTATGAACTCTCCATCGGCTGCAAGAGCTTGCAACCTTTCATTAAGTTGTTGCACTTCTTCTTCAATGAAAAAATGACCATTATCTCCTATAATCATAGATATATTGAGCCAGTTACTCAACTGGTTTTTTGGATAGGAAGCTTATGTATAGTATGATTCATCTTCAAATCTTGTAGCCTCTAACAAAGGAAGAATCCTCTTGGCCTTCATATATCCAACTTTTCTTGTAGATGGTGCTTTGATGGCAGTTGAAGTATCTATGTTTCCTATATTCTCACTTTTCTAATGGTCCTTGTCCAAGTGTATATCTTTTAGATTGTCATTAACGTCACTTATATCCCAGACATGTAAATGTTCGTCATTGCCATTAACCTTCACTTTAATTGATGAATCTTCTCCACTTCCTAGGAAATGTGACATGTTTTCTCCTACCATGAATTCATGATACTCCTCAAGTCTGATAACTTACTTGGTGAATTGGGACCTTCCTTATACTCAGAAATTTATCTTTCAAAACAATCTACGCATCTTACATGCAAGTTAACAAATGAAACAAAACTGACCCTTACATGAGGGTTTGTATATACCTGAGAGAGAGAGATAAAAAAAATTGTAGGATAGGTTTAGACAGGTAGAGGAATAGGGACAACAAGCAAGATCGACGTCTAAACTTTAAGAAAGACAATAAAAGGGTGAAAGACACCTCACATCATTTCTATTTAAACAAGGGCATCCTCAAAATAGAATCCAAATAGAAGTGGAAGGCATAACAACCTTTAAACAATGCAGTGGTGGTCACCTTTGGGTAATAACACATGTCAAGTGAAAAACAACAGACCTGGCATATTCTCTATAAGGTCTTGGTGGTCACTTACAAACCATATTAGAACTTAGACCAACATTGGCAAACATCAACCAACAGCTGCCTACTCATCATTAAAAAAACAACCACAAAAGAAATATTTTCCCTCTAAGAACAATAAAACAATGAACATCACGGTTCACATAAGTATCGACTGCCCTCAAGGTAGTAAATATAGGAAATGGTAGTCCCAATATGGAAGATGAAACCCTCAAAAAAATGCTCACAAACACTTAGAAGCATTACACAACATATGTCAGTTATACAAACTATTCCATTTGCACTATGCATAGGAAGGCCCAAAATTGAAGTGCCTGGAACAATTTTGATCAGTACTAACAGAGCATTCTTGGACTTCAAACGATTCATATTATAGAGAGACCCTTATCCTTGTAACTGGAATTTGCAGGCGTACAAAACAATTCTAGATGGAGATGAAATGGTGGCGGTGCCATTAGAGAAGGGTTTGGTTTAGCTGACGTAGTGAACAAAACCCCTGAACATGCCAAGAAGAAAAGCAGAAATGCAAATTAACTTGGAATCATTTTATTAGAAGGAAATTGAAACACGTGGGTTTCTTTGTTAACAGACACAGGTCACGATCACACGTGTCTTTGTCAATGGACACATGGCACCGTCGAAGGTTTGTCTGTTAACAGAGAAGGGTCTTTCACACAGGTTTCCAATAGTCACCATGAAGTAGTGAGGGATGTACATGAGACTGCACGGGTATGACCACACCACGTCTCTACAAAAAGAAAAACTTAACAATCTCTCTGCAAATTGGGCATACCCATTGCCATGTTTATTTTCATTGTTTGAACATTTATCTTACTGATGGAAGCTCTAAAACAATCAGCATGGGCATCAAGTTCTCTTCACAATCCAATAAAAGTCCACGTGTTACACATTTTGCAAGAGGAATAAGAATAAAATTTCAAGAGGAACGGGTAGGAATAGTATATCATAGAAGAAGAGAGCACAATAGGGTCAAGACAAAGGGGTAGGGTTACATGTTAAGGTGGGCGTTAGCACATAGGACCAACAGGTAAGGGTCAACACAAGACAAAGCCTAAACACCATAAATCAAGGATGGATAAACACCTATCAAATGACAAGATGAAGGATGTAATAACAAGGTGGGGATAGAACCCATTTTATCTCTCTCCCAAATGTACACGTGTTTAATACACTAACTGAAACTTCTATCATAACCATAGAACGAGGGTCCAAATTAAATAATAGATTGATAGTATGAAGTGTCACAATGATGATATGGTAGTTTTTTTTTGTGAACAACATATAAATGGATTTACATTTATAAAAAATGTTCAACAGACCTATTTGCTAAGTTTTGAAATTTCTTTAAATGAACAAAATTTCCCATGTTTTCTAGAATAAGTTAGTAAACGAAGACCTTACCTAAGCTAAATCTGTTTTTTTTTTCCTATTTGTATTTTTAAGCTAAATGTCATTTGTATTATAATTTTAGAGACTCATAAACTATTTATATCATCATAGAAAAAAGACCGAAATATTGATAAATGAATATGGCGTGAATTCCAATGCTAGCATATCATGAATTGAATATGTTTTAATGCTATGAATTGAGATTATGATGCAAGCCATGAAGTCAATAGTTGTTTATCTTCTAAATTGTTGACATTTTTATTTGGTAAATAGAACTTCATAAAAACTTCTAACTGTAAAAGGTGAGATAATAAAGACATGTCTATATATATTATAGACATGAAGATATATAATGGTCAGTCGATTTCAATGCCACGACCAAAAAGGAAAGTAGATACATACCAAGAACAAATGTATTTTTGCATAGTGATCTACAATTAGTTCAACAAAAGATGCAATTTTTTTTTTGACAAGAACGCTTATGTTTTATATTTTAGAAGCAGTGGAGAAACCATTGAAAGAGATACAAAAATATGATTTATGAAAAAACGAGAGAAGCTTATGCCTGCAGATTCTAGTACTAATATCTTGTTTGGTCAAACTTACCAGAAATATAATCAAGCGAAAGCATAAGACCTTGCCTCTTAAGGAGGTAAAACTGAACATAACTGAAGATTTACAGATAGCTCATTTCTGCTTAATACCATTGCTTTATCAACAACTTGATCCGCCTTTGCATTTAGCTCATGTAGAATATGAAAGAACTCTAAACGTCGAAAAACCTTAGAGATAGAGCTAATTATTTTGATCAGTCTAGCCAACCTTAGATTTTGACAATTTCTTGCTCCATTCATCACCTAGATTATTAATTGAGAATCTCCAAAAACAATGGCTTCATCAACTCCCTTGTCCTCCAGTTGCTTTAGTCCTTGCCAAATCCCATAAGCTTCAACCATGTTGTTGGTGTCAATCCCTATATTCCAGTAGTATTCAGTTTCTATTTTCCCTTCGGGGCAGATGATGACCCCTCCCCCTCCTGCCATCCCTGGATTCCCCTTTGAAGCTCCATCAAAGAATAGTTTGAATATTTTCCTCTCTTTTATCCAGTTCTCAAATTGAGATTTATCTAACTTTATTTCCCAAACTTCCAACATCCTCTTGGCCATATTTGTATCTAAAACACAAAATTTGAAAGATTGCATCTAATTAACTTCATTAGCAGTAAGTTTGGTTTTGTTTTTAGGAAGTAGAGTGACATTTAGAATCTCTCCCATGAGAGCTTGTGCCTTAGCTACGATTTTCCCAGGTTGTTGGGCCTTGTCCTGGAATATTCTAAAGTTACGTTTAATCCATATATGCCAAAATATGAGTTTTGGGAGCTTCAACCAACATTATTTAACTCCTTTTTTTTGTCCAATGCTCCGTTGTATGCTCTGTCCTAGCTGACAAAACACTGCTGAACATTACTAGACATCTCAGTCGTGTCAAACCATGGACTAATCATATGATCCCACATGTTTATGGCATAAGGACAATCAAAGAACAGGTGTTGGATGGTTTCATTACATTCAGAGCACATTGGGCAGCGAAATGGGTCAGCGAAGCCACTCCTTTCTAAATTCTCACCGATTAGAATATTTTTGTGCACCAAGATCTAGCTAAAATATCAAGTTTTGGCAGCGTTTTGATCTCCGCTGGATTAATGGACACGCTTGGAATTTCCAAGAACACCATGTATCCTATTGCATAGGTGTACATACTGGAGCTACAACCCCAACCACGTCGATCTCTCTTTCTTCTGGACACTAGTGCTGAACTTGTTAAATGCTCTAAAAATTGTTTCTTCTCTCCTTCGAGTTCTACTGGGCACTACGAAAAAGACCATCCATTCTAGCGATAGGGAGGTTCGTTGTCCCATTGTCAGATGTCCCACAACATGTTTAAACCTTGCCTTTCTATCCATCTTTTGAATCCTGGTAGTGAGTGAGGGAGGGGCTTCCCCAAGATGGAGTCTTGCCAAGACTTTACATGTTTACCATTACCTGGAATCCAATGGAGATCTTCTTTGAACCGGGGTAGGGCCTTCTTACATAGAGAAAAAAATGGGAGAGCCTTGCTTGTTCACTGGTTCAGAATCCTGACACCAGAGCCTCGAGCATGAAAAATATTTGTGCCTGAGCACCTGACTACTCCAGGAAGGATTTGTATCAATCAGATTCCAAATAAGTTTGGCTCCCATCGCCAAATTTTGGAACTTCGGATCTCTAATCTGAAGACCTCCTTCCATTCGAGACATTTTAATTTTCTTCTAGTCGATAAGAGCAAATTTCTTTCCTCCACCTTTTTTCCCTCCTTTCCAAAGGAAGGATCTCAACAGGATTTCTATTGTTGTGAGAGTTTTGGAAGGAGCCAACAAAATTGAACATTGATAAAGGGGATAGATGTTTAGTACAGGCTTTATCATTACTAGTTTCCCTGCCAGATTTAACCAATCTGCTCCCCAAACTAGAATTATTTATTTGAATTTTTCAACCAATGGGCTCCAGTCCGAGCTTTTCGGTTTGTTTTTGAAAATTGGAACCCATAGATACTTAAAAGGAATCCCAGTTAGTTACTCCTTCAATTTCTAAAATACAGTAGATTCCATACATCTCCCTCAGTTTGATATTCCATATGTAAATTGAGCTCTTTTTTAAATTTAGCTTGCTTCCAGAAGCTTGGTAGTAGAAGTCCATTTCAGACTTGAAAATTTTGGCTATGAGCTGGTTGGCGCCTCCAAGCAGGATCGTGTCATCTACAAACTGTGCATGATTGATGTCTTTCGTTCCCCGAGCCATCTTGATGCCAATTAAGTCTTGGTCCCTCCTAGATTGCTCGAGTTGAAGGCTAAGCACAGAGGCTTGGATTGCATAGAGCAATATTGGAGAAAGCGAGCAACCTTGCCTTAGGCTTCGAGAGGCTTGAAAGGAGGTTGTCGCCATTCCTTTAATCAGGGGAGCAATCTAAGGCTTAATTATGCAGGATTTGACCCAATGAATGAAACTCGGTTCAAAACCATATCTTATCATTACTTGAAAGAGAAAGGAATGCCAAACTTTGTCAGATGCATTGGCTAAGTCTATTTTCACCACCATACATTTTTCACTGTTCTTCACACTAGAATGGATTCCCTCTTGAACCAAAATGATATTATCCCAAATTCCCATGCCTTTAATGAAGCCTCCTTGATTCTCTGGGATGATATGTGGCAGGATGTTTTTTAATCTCCTAGCCATAATTTTGGTGATTATCTTATAGTCAATATTACATAAAAATATGGGGCAAAATCTGTCAAAGGAGATATAATCTTTCTCTTTGGGGATAAGTGCTAGAAACGTAGAGTTTATGCTTCCACTGATTTTTTCACACATCTGATATTTTACCACCATTTTAAATAAGTCCTTCTGCACAATTTCCCAGCACACCTTAATAAAATTTGCATTGAACTTATCTGGGCATGGTGCCTTATCATCCTCCATGTCTTCCACGACAGATTTTATTTCTTCAATTGTGATCCTTTGCATCAGGTTTATGTTGTCCTTTCTTTTGACGAACCTTGGGACTAGATCCATAATCTCATCTGCTGAATTGGAGACTGGCTTCACTGAATAGATTGCACTAAAGTGATGGGTGGCTTCCAATTTGATTTTTTCAAAGTCCCGGATAACTTGATATTGGGTGTGGATCTCATGTACAACTTTATAGTTCTTCCTTGCCTCTTCCTTTTTATGAAAAAATCTAGTGTTCCGACCCCCAACTTTAAGCCAAAGACATTTGGCTTTCTGTCTCCAAAATTATTCCTCCTATATATAGGCAGCATGTAGCTCTTGTTGCAGATTTAATTCCTTTTTAAAATCCTCCTTTGAGATCTAGTTTGTCTCCATGGAGATCTGATGGGCCTCTAGCAATAGCACGACTTTGAATCTTTTTTGATTTGGGGTTTCTACCTATTTGGACTATGACTTGAGCACCTTCTTGACTCTTCGTAATTTTTCTTCCTAGATATAGAATGGAGAGCCCGTGACCGGAGCTGACCAAGTTTCAGCTACAATCCCCAAGAATTCACTGTGAGAGGCCCACAGAGGGCTAAATCGGAAGGGAATAGGGCCGGGGTTCTGGTCTTTCCTCATCTCGAGTAGGATAGGTTTATGATCTAATCCCCCAAATGACAAGATTTTGGAGGAAGGATTCAGTCCCAAAAGGAGAAAAGAGTCTTGGAAAAAAAATCTATCCTTCCTGGTAGCTATGTGCCTTGGCCCCAGTCTTTTATTATCTCAGGTGTACTTTCCTTTAGATGGAAGGACATTTGATAGATCTGAGTCCAAGATAATCTCGTCAACCTGCTCCCTTATTGGGTCTCTGACCAATGAACCTCCTCTTTTTTAAGCTTGGTTTAAAATGACATTTAGATCACCGGCTAGAATGACATTGCCCAACAAGTTGCTCCTTTCATCTCATAGTAGATTCCAACAAAAAAAATTCAACATATGAGGCAGGTACATAAATATTGAAGAGTCTTACTTGGATATTAGAATATTTCTGCAGCATCATAGTGAGGATCCAATGAGAACTATGCTTGGTTTCAACTAAATCAAATTTATGATCATCCCAAAGTGTTCCTATTCCTCCAGAGGCTCCCCTGGAACTGACTGCAATTCCTCCTATCTTTAGAAATTATCTTTCTTTGCGTAGAGACTAATATTTCGAACACTTTAGAGATTGGGGCAGAGGATGACCCAAATCAACCCTCCTTAGCCACCATTGGGCCTGCAAACTCCTCTCTTCCCCTGATCCATGTCCCCTTGAGGCAACTTCAAATCCAACTTCAAATTCTGATCCTTCACGATCTGAACCGATCCCCACCTGCAGCAGTCTCAATCCACAAAGGGATCTCACGATGACGATCTCGAATGATCTCACAATACGTGATCCTTCAACTAAGATCGTTGCATGCAGATCAATGCAAATCGTTGCATGAAGCATGTCGTTCGACTCCTCCACGCATGCACATTTCTCCTCCACGCATGCACAATCGCTCTTCCTCCTCTCTTGTTCCAACGCATGATTGAAATTTGAGAAATGCTATGATGAAAGTACTTTGTTTTCATCCAACAAAAGATGCAAGTTAATATGATTTTTTTTGCATATCAACCCTTGCATCAAAGTCATAATCAAGAAAGTTAAGACTTTCTTTTAGAAACTTGCCTTTCTAGTCATGGCATTGAAATCAAGCAACCATTGTATATCTTTATATCTATAATATATATGTAGAATGTTCAACATGTCTTTGAATGGCGAGACATTGACAATAAATTATAGTATATTAAAAACGTTTGCATTATATTATATGGAATCATCCTAGTAAAGTACATCAATGGAAAGAAAGACAACACAAGAAAGACATGTCTATATATATTATAGATATGAAGATAGACAGAGGTTGTTGGATTTCATTTCCACAAGTGCAAAGGAAAGTCTATACATAGCAGGAAAGAACTACCAATCGTATATGCAAATATATTTTTGTATTGTGCTGTACAATGTAGTTCAACATAAGATGTAAGTTATTATGCCTTGAAAGAATTATTTTTTTTCGCAAGTTTACCCTTGCATCAAAGTTATGGTGAAGAAAATGAAGACTTTCTTCCAGAAACTTTTTTTTCGTTGCGGCATTGAAACCCAACAATTAGTGTATATCTTGATATCTATACTATATAGACATACTAACCCATTGCATCAAAGTTATGGTTAGGAAAGATAAGGTTTGATTTTAGAGTTTATATAGCTTCTATATGCAAGAAGTTAACAGTGTTTAGTTTTTTACAGAAGAGTTCAATGATTTTTATATGTTAAAAAAAATCACATTCAGATTGTTTAAATTACATCCATGGGCCACAAATTAAAAATTCCAAGGAATAAATTTCCCATTGTGGAAATTTTATGAATTCAAATGTACTGAAAGCATAATTGAATATTTTGCTAGCACAACTATAGTCTAAAACAATACAACAAGGTGAAAGAATACCTGTGATTTTGATCAGGTGGCCAAACAATGAAATTCTCAAACTGACACTAATCATATAGAAATTCAAACCAACAATAAATCCATTGTCCTAGAAATTGTCCTAAGAGAGATTGCGTGCATTATTAAGTCAACATTCAGGGTTTTGTCCATGCGATTCTTAGTTTCCTTTGATGTCCTCTTAGTGTAAAACTTCATTGGAGAGCAAGGAGCTTCACTGAAATTGAAACTCCTTTAGAAACCCCTGAACATGAGTTAAAGTTGATGTGGAATAGTTTGTAATAAATCCAAAGAGGGAAAATAAAAAATGAGAATTGTTCCACATGGATCCATGCATAGGGATGTGTGTATTCGTTTGCTATGTTAACGAGTTGTTCTGCTTTTAATTGCTAGAGAAAACTGTGTTGGAAACAACAATTATGAACAACTTGCACAATGAAACTCAAATTGACACTAAAAACATAGCAATTCAAACCAACAATAAATCCATTGTCATAGGAATTGTTCTAAGAGAGTTCACATTAAATATTAAGTAGCATTCACGTGGAACAATTTGTAATAAATACAAAGAGGAAAAATAAAAGATGAGAATTCTTCCACATGAATCCATGCAAAGGGATGCATGTATTTGTTTTCTATGTTAATGAGTTGTTCAATTTTTAATTGTTGGAGAAAACTCTGTTGGAAACAACAATTATGAACAACTTGCACAATGAAACTCTAAAATTGACACTAAAGACATACCAATTCAAACCAACAATAAATCCACTATCATAGGAATTGTTCTAAGAGAGTTTGCATGAATATTGAGTCAACATCCATGTGGATGTTCTAAGGTTCGTATTACTCTCTCATTAGTTATCTCTGAATGTAAGAAATAGGATTATACTCATCCATATCTAATTTAGGTAAAATAGCTATAGCCTTGTTCATACCATAGTTGCCATGAAATGGTTGTATAAAATAAGTATGTATGTCAAACTAAATTGCAACTAATATGGATAAACCCTTGTCCTAGGTATTTTCCTAAGAGAGATTGCATGAAGTCTTAAGTCAACATTCAGGTTTTTCTCAAAGTGATTCTTAGTTTCCTTTGATGTCCTCTTACTATAAAACTTTAATTGGAGTGCAAGGAAGTTCACTCAAATTGAAATTCCTTTAGAAATTCTTGAAAATGAGTTAAAGCATTGATGTGGAACACTTTCTAATAAATACAAAGAGGAAAAAAATGAGAATTGTTCCACATGAATCTATGCATAGGGATGCGTGTATCTATTTGATATGTTAATGAGTTGTTCCAATTTTAATTGCTGGAGAAAACTATGTTGGAAACAACAATTATGAATAACTTGGAAACATGGTATTATGTGTGTGTGAACCTCCTCACATATTCTTGTATCATGTTGCCTAGTCCCTTGGGAAGAGCCCTAAATGATGTTGTAGGACATCTTATTGGAGTGGATTTATTTTTACCAAGGTTAATTGATACCCTAAGTTGCTCAAAACTTGTACCAAGTTGAAGTTGTCTGTGTTTGGATTTAGAAAATACAATAAACTTGGCATGGATTTACAGTCTCCTTGTGTTGAGTGTGGTACTTCTATGTAGTAAAAGATTCCTTGCTATTACAATTATGTGAGAAGTAAAACGAGCATGCTGTCAATGGAGGTACAAAGTGCATTCAAGGAGTCACTTCCCACTACAAGAGTTCCAATTACATTGATGGTAAGTAATGTGGTAGCAACATTGTTATACTCTAAGTAGATAGATGGTATTCCTCTTAATGTAGTTGAGGCAAAGAAGTTTTTATCCTCTAATAAGTCTTTTGAGTGCTTCATCCTATAGTAAGTAAACTGATTCTTTAACATAGTAAGTTTTAAACGAAGACCTTACCAAAACTCTGCTTCTCTCTAATGAGATTTTGCTTGGTTAATTTGGTTTTATTGCCTCTCTTACAAGAAGAATGAGTCTCTTTTTCAAGCATCAAAGTCTATGGCTTTGAGCTATGCATCCTTAGAAATACTGACAATCATTAAAGCTTGTGGCTTTTAGTTAACACATCCCTTGCAAAGGATTTCAGCTAACACATGTTATACCAAGGCTTTCAGTTATGCATTCTTTGCAATACTAACAAGTTTCAAAATCTATAACCTTAGTTTTAAGTTTCTTTTCCACGACAAAGGGAATGTGTGTCATGATTTATGGAAGGTTCAGGACCTTTTTCATCTTCACAAGCTTACGGAACCTATGGAACCTTCTATCCATGTCTAAATTTTTTTGGCAAATCCATATTCGATCCAACAATCTATGGATACAATTTGCGGGGATCTGATAAGTATTTTGAGTGATTCATCCTATAGTAAGTAAACCAGTTCTTTTACAAAGTAAGCAAAAATAACAAACTTTGTAAAAGAATGGGGAGTGATTCATCCTATAGTAAGTAAACCAATTATTTTATAGACTAAGCCACAATAACAAACTCTGTAAAAGAATGGGGATTGTTTTACCCAAACTATATGTAATAATGCAATGCACAAATGCGGATTGTGGAACACGGTGAGAGATGAGGTGTCTGTGTTGGAAGTATCTGGGTTGTTCTTCGCCATCAAGCATGAATTGGCCACCAAGTTTCTGGATGGGTAGCCGGAGTTGGAAACATACAAATACATAGTGAGAAGCCTTGGTGAAGGTAGCGATGAAAGCAGTAACATGGAAAATGAAGGAGAGAGAGCATAACGAAATTAGTAAATAAGTAAACAGATTTTAAATTGAGACTCATTGTTGTTTTGCAGGACGAGGATTATTCCTTGTTTTGGAAGGAAGACATAGGAAAATAGAAGCATAATATTTGGATGTTGGAGGGAGAATGGGAAAGAGTATAATACTTTGGAGTTGTAAGGGAGAGGAGTCATAGCAGAAGATAATAGAATACAAGTGCAGAGCAAAGGATAGAATAGGAGTACAATGAAGAGCAGAAGAGAAGATTAAGGGAAGGATAAAGAGGGAAGAGTGAAACCAAATGAAGAGTAATCACCCAGTTGGAGTTATATATTTTCAAAACACCCCTAATATTTCATCATCCTGCCATTAGCTATCATAATTTAAAATTTGGGCACGAGGTGGATATAACAATGGAGTTCCTCAGCCAATTGTTGGTGGATAAAGTTGCGGGTGCTACCACTATCAACCGAAACTACCTCTTTGCGATGTTTGATGTAACCTTGAAGTTTCAAGGTTTGTGGGGATGAAATAGAATATAAAGTATGAAGAGATATGAGTGGTTCTTCTTGGTGGACTTCATTTTCCACTTCTTCTTGCATGGGAGGAGTTTCTTCAATAGCCTCAAGCATAGGGGTATCTTCCATAACGATGTCTTCAAAATTGATAGAAGTTGACACATCAATGTAGAATAAATTTTGTTATTTACATTTATGACTTGCAACATACTTTTCATCACAATTATAAAAGATTCCTCATCTTTGTTGGTCTTCCATTTTGATGGAGACAACTTTTGTACTTTCCAAGGAGGAGAAGGAATTGTGCTTGAGGAGTAGACTTGTGTAGGGAATGAACGAGGAATGAAAGAGGGTTTGTTGGTTTGTCCATTGATCACTATATCTACTTCTAGATCCCTTTGTGATTCCTCCAACCAGGTATCATGATGTTTCATTCTTATTTGTGCTTTAATTGCCTCCTTGAGGCCACTAATGAAATATTTTTTATAGAAAGAATTTGGTAAATTCTTTGTATATGGCTAATTTATCAAAGGATGTAATAAAGTATGAGACTGATCTTGTTTCACGTAACTTGTTAAACCACCCCAAATAGAGAGGATATTTCTCATAACAATCATGGATAGATTTAACAAATAGACTCCAAGTATTGTAGCGTCCATGTGCATTTTTATGCCACTCCCACCATTGCCATCTTTCTAGATCCAAATACAAGACCTCCACCTAAGGTTTCACTGATGTCATCTGTAATACCATGAAGAATGACGTAATGTTCTATTTGAGTAACCCATCATGATGGGTTAGAACCATTAAAATTGTTTAAGCCTACTTTAGTAAAATGATTCCAAGTGTTACTATCCCTTGAGTATGGTTTATCGCTATGAAGACCAAACAAAGGTTGATGTTGGATAAATAGTCATGACTGAAAAGTTTGTTCAGGTGTGGCTAATTGTGTGCATTTTCATATTCTAATGATTATGTGGATCTAACTATCAAAATTTTCATCTTCTCATCCAAATTCTTCTCCCAATGGTCTAATTTTGCATCCAACTTTTTTCCCATGTTCTATCCCAACAATTGATGGTTTGTTGAATTTGTTGCATATGTACATTAAGATATGTGTATTGAGATTACAGGTTTTTCAACCTATTGACAATAGAACATGTCATATTTTTTTGGGTGTTGGTGTGACGTGGTTTAGAGGGTTCAACCATGGGTGGAATATTCTAGGTCTTAAGGATTAGATTTTTGGAACTCTGAAATTTCTGCACTTATGTTGTGTACTTCCAACCTCAATATATTGAAAGTAGTATGAACAAATTATAATATTATTATTACAACATATTCTCTCGTGTTTCCTCTTTCCAATGGATTTTGAATCACCTAAATCAAACCTTCCAACCAAAGTTATACAAATTTAAAATAGCATACCTTTTAAAACCCTAATTTGGGGACTCTTTTTATGGTCGACCTTCAAACTGAGGTATCTTTATAAGTTCGGTCCATATAAGTCTAAAAATTCGTTATGTAGTATCTTGATATGTATTCTCTACAATTACATGGGTATGACCTAATTTTGATGTGCTAATAAAAATTTATGGTAAGTTTCCCAAAACTTGTTTTTGTCCTTTCCAATAGAACTAAAGTGTATGGACTGCCACATGTACAATTTTTAGGATCTGATTCTAAAATTGCTACCACAGATACTATGGTATGTCTTCCTTTTGATGCAACTAGTGGAACTCATTTTGTGTTTTTAAAACTTCATATATAACAATTTTACTCATAACACCTTCTTAAGGCTAGTTTTTGGGCCATGCAAATTTCCCAACTTGAAGTGAGTGTAGCTCTGAAATGGTTGTGACCCAAAAGATGAAACTTGGACACAAGTTACCTCCCTATGTATTTCATGTACCCTATGAGTTTCAGACCCTGAGGTCTTATGGAAAAAAAGGGATCGAAAATGCCAAAATGACTAATTTGAAAGGGTCAAATCCCAAGGAAAATCCCCTTAACTTTGACCGAGTGTATCTCCAAATATATAGTGACCCAAAAGCTGAAAATAAGATATAAGTTAGATCCTTATGTATTTTATGTACCTAGTGAGTTTTAAATCCTGAGGTGGTATAAAAATAGTGGAGCGGAAATTCCAAGATGACATATTTGAAGAGCCAAACCCTAGAAAAATCTTCCCTTTTTGGCCCAAGAAAGAGCTCTGATACCACTTGTAATATGCTTAAACCCAGAAAATTATAATAAATATAGAAAATACAAGAATAATAGATTAAATAGATAACAATGTTCACTTGCCTCTTCAAGGGAGCACCTCCAAGAGCACTAGCTCTAAATGCAATGACAATTCTTGACTTCACATTACATATCTTACTAATTTATACATAATACTTCAATATCTCATTGTCTAACTACTTCTTATCCATCTATTAATGAGGGCCAACCAAATAAGGGCCTTTAATCTATAAGGAAGGACCTTTTACATTAAACAAATACCCACTTACTAATTAATGGGTATTATGTCCTTGTACATAGATAAAGTAGGGGGGTTAGGGTAGGACCCTAACATTTTGTAACCATCCCAATCAGTTATGATACATTTTCAGTTCTTATCCATATGGGACTCAACCTATGATATACGTTAGCTCTCATCAAATCAATAACAACCTATTATGAGATTTATGGTGGTAACGATTGTACCTTGGTTGTCATTATCTTCAATAAATGGTCAACCTTAGACTAAGAAGAGAGAATCATCATTGCTCTTTTACTCAATCGTCTCCCCTATTCTCGATGCCAACTAATTAATCACATAAGGGGGAGTCATAGCTTACATGGTTGTAGAGTTTTCAATTATGATTGAATACTTACATACACGACATTATGGGTTTCCCTTCTAACACCTTCATCATTAATCAAGTGCCACACCCCAGTGGGTTGTTTGGCATCACCAATGGTTTCCCCCCCCTTGGGAATCATCACCATCATACCTAGTTACAAATCACATATACTTAGGTTCAGATCAAATCCAACTTCAATCTTAACCCAATGGTTTCCGAACCTAACCCCTCAACCTCCTCTCATAATAATTCACTCAAATAGAATATCACAAGCGTAAGGACGCTTACCTTATTTGTATAAAATCATTCTTTATGTATCCTTGATCAATTTGTTGCTTTGCAAGTTGTCACCGACACTCTTTTATGGGTTTTTCTTTGCTCTCACCAATTTCTCTCACTCTTAGAATAAAAAAATTTAAACATGAGGGAATGAAATAATGATGTATTCAGCTATATGGTCTTCTCCTAACCTCACATATCAAGGAGCATATGTTATCACCTAAATTTTGGACACTTGTGACATTTACTTGTTTGTTACCGAAAGATGCCATCAACATACATCATGTAGCTCACAAAGCTTCTTTTTATCAATTATCAACAAGTGGAATGAAGGATTCAATGCACGGGAAACAATTTATTATCTCGCTCGACCTCACAACGTCATGACTCAAGCAATGCCACATGAAAAATCATTTGATACCCATGCAATTGTGTAAAAATTTGGACTTTATGAGTTTACAATGCATTTATGGCTTCCAAACTACATTTAGGTGCCAAGGTATTTGAATTGTCTCCATATACCAAGTACTTGGCCATTTATGAACCCTCATATTTGTACTTGGAAGCCCCTTCATGAAGAAGAGAGTTCACGTTGTGAATTGGTTCTTTGAAAACCTCCATTTTTAATATAAAATGAATCCATGGGCATGCATTCCATAAGAAAAATCTAGAGCAATTTTATGTTGCAAGAGCTTGTTTGGAAAACCTCTCTTCCACCCACATTCTTATCATTCATTGGAATTTCAAGATCCCTTGACTTCTTCCTGTAAGAAGAAAGTGTTTTCCTTCATCATTCCAAGTTAGTTTGAGAGCAATTAGAGAGATCAAAGGATGCTTCCCAAAGGGAGTGTTGGCTACCCATTGGAATCTATATTCCTCAAGGTGACAACGTTGTATACATGCTTTTCCATTGGACTTATGGAATGTGTCTAAAGCTTATGTCTTGTATTTTTTTCATGTAATTTAGGAATTTTAGTTCTTGAAATGGTTCCTATGTTTGTTTTTAATTGTTTCTTTGCTCAACGCATTAGTGTATGTCACACTAAGCCACTCATGATCCGTTGTCTTGTTTGCAACCTACAAGGAAAAGATATTTAACTCATCACTGAGCATTTTCCCACAACAACCTCCAAAGAAGAAGCACATGTTCTTATTGTTAGGCCCACTATACCTCTTTTAGAATGTCTCAAGGTCAATATTGAAATAGACTTACAAACAAGTCATCTACCATCACCATTTACACAAAATAACACTTCCATCAACAATTAAATGACTTATTACTAATATATTATTACTTATATATATTATTAAAATATTATATTTATTTATTTAACATATAAATACAATTATACATTATATATTATTCCTCATACACATAATTATAATTGAACATATATTAATATATATGTATAACCAACATATAATCCCAATTCATTTTATCATAATGTAAACCATGTCTTTCCTAAACGTGGCGTAGAGCTACCCTAGCCTATGGCTACAACCTGTAATAATTAAGTAATTCATGCACAATGAGTAGAGTAAACCAACGCAGTAAGCTAAACTCTAGACCATTTGCACCTAAAATTCGACAAGTTTTTTGGCCAAAATCCGGCAGAAATTGTTCAAAGAGTAGTATTTAGTGATTGGAATTGCATAACCTAGGTGCCCCAAGGTTAATCGAGGGTCTTGAATCCATTTATGCAATAAAAATTGCATTTTAACACTGAAAATCTCATTTTCAACAACAAATCATGTTGCCTAATTCCGACCAAACTTGCCTGAAAAGGTGCAAATGGTCTAGGGATTAGCCAACTCCTAAACCAACTTGTATAGGAGACAATGACTCGTAGAGAAGACAGGACGATGTGGAGGATAATATATGACAGAAGTTGAGTGGATCCCACAATGATCATTTATATCGATCACGCGTATCCATAGAGGAGATGCAACATATGAATATAGAGGATCATACTAACCAAAAAAATATAGGGAATAAAGACAAATGGGACATAAAAGACCGGATTTCGACGGAAAATCATTTTGAAAGTTAAAATTGTCTCCTGTTTAGACGAATCTTTATTCTATTTGAGTTGTCTAAACATGGGATGAATTTTCTCTTTTTTTTGGCTAGTTTTCACCCTTTTTTTGTTATGAATTTTCATGGAATTTTCAAAACATGTAAAAACACTGCCAGATTTTACAGAGTGTGGGTGCTAGGGGTGTTCATGTAAGGAAATTTCATTTCTACACTTAAAATCTCCCAACAAACAACATAAATTACAAAATTTGTGTGTTAAATTCACTAGATTCTGACGAAAAATCGTCCTGAAAGTCAAAATCGTCCCCTGTTTAGATGGCTCCTTATTCTATTTGAGTTATCTAAACAGGGATGAGTTTTCCCCTTTTTCGACTAATTTTTACCCATTTCTAGTTATGAATCTTTACGGAATTTCCAAAACGTGCAAAAACACTACCAGATCTTACAGAGTGTGGGTGCGAGGGGATTTCATGTCACGCAATTTCATTTCTACGATTAAAATCACCCAACAAACAACATAAATTACAAATTTTGTGTGTTAAATTCACTCGATTCCGACGAAAAATCGTCCTGAAAGTCAAAATTGTCCCCTGTATAGACCACTCATTCTATTCGAGTTGTCTAAACATGGGACGGATTTTCTCCTTTTTTTGGCTAGTTTTTACCCATCTCTGGTTATGAATCTTCAGGGAATTTTCAAAACGCGCAAAAACACTCCTAGATCTTATAGAGTGTGGGTGCTAAGGGTTTTCATGACAGGCAATTTCATTTCTACACTTAAAATCGCCCAACAAACAACAAAAATTACAAATTTTGTGTTTTAAATTCATCGGATTCCGACAGAAAATCATCCGGAAAGTCAAAATCGTTCCCTATTTAGACGCCTCCTTATACTATTTGAGTTGTCTAAATAGGGGACAAATTTTCCCCTTTTTGTGGCTATTTTTTACCCATTTATAGTTATGAATCTTCACAAAATTTTCAAAACACGCAAAAACACTGCTAGATTTTACAGAGTGTGGGTCTTGGGGGTTTTCATGTCAAGCGATTTCATTTCTACGCTTAAAATCGCCCAACAAACAACATAAATTACAAATTTTGTGTGTTAAATTTACTAGATTCCGACAAAAAATCGTCCTGAAAGTCAAAACCGTCACCTATTTAGACGACTCCTTATTCTATTTCCATGATTAACAAAAAACAATGTGTGCACGGCTAATGAGACCATACCTAATTTCTCACCTATGATGTTGTATTAAAGTACTTTGTTTATGCACAATCATGGAGGGAGAATATTAAAGTATTTTCCCATTGTATGGAGTCAAACAATGAAATTCTAGGTTTTGGATTCCATAAGAATATTTTCATGTGGCATTTGAGATCCTAAATTTCAATATAATAAGACTCACGTGAATTATTTTCAATTAATGGTCAAGAAGTTGAATGCCTTTCACTTGAAGATGTTGATATACCAATCGAATTGAAGAGGTGATAAGAATTTAGCTCAAAGCTGGGCATATACATTGTTCTCTTAGGAATTTCACTTCCATTACCTCTAAAAGCATGCAATGAATCTTATTGCCAAATAAGTATATCATATGATCTTATGGGTTTCCTTTCTTCTCAATCTGTGTCATTTTTACACCTTATTGGCATAATGGTGTTGATGATATTTAGTTCATGTAGAGTTCCATTGGCTTGGTATGCTGAAAGTGAGATGCAAGGAGCTTCAATTGAAAAACTACAAGCTTGAGGTATGGGATTTGACTAACAAATTTGAAGAATTTAATATAATTTACATTCATTGAATTCAAAATTTAGAAGCAAATGCATCAACTAATGTTGTTTTTTGTTTTGGTAATGTAGATGATTTTGTAACTAATAATTTTTTGGTTGAATTAATTTATAGGCCCTCTGTTATAGTTAATGCTACTAATTTTAGGATCTTCAATGATGATCAACATATTAATGATTTATTGACATGTGAGGGTATATTTCAAGGTGTCGTTATTGATGATCAGAAAAATTCAAAATCTTTAGGACAATGCCAAGGGATGCAAAAGAATAAATCAAATTATCAAGGATTTCAATACCATTTACAATGACTATGCATAATGATTATAACAATTAGATAAAACAAAATTTAAAAATGACACAAACATAGTCAAATAACACACAAATTTATCTTGGAAAACCCTTTACAGGGAAAAACCAGCAAACGAGTGAGCTTTACCACTCATCTATTATCAACACTCTTAACCAATGTCTACAACATCGATTTACTATATCGCAATAGCTCAAGCGTGAATTCACTCCACTTTACTTCTCAAATCATACAAGTACATGTATCGTATTATATTGTCACGTGCTTTCACTTTTCCTTCACATCTTATTTATAGACGTAATACCCTAATTCATGAAAACCGAGTTAGTTGCAACTAACTGCTTCATTAATGGTGATCCATAACTTCCTAGTTGAATATTGTTTTTGTTACAGTTGACTTAACTTAGGCAACCTTAGTTGACCACCAGTCTAGTTTCCTACCATCCAAGTGTTCATCAAATTCTTGGCTTCTTTATGCTCGTCAACTTTCCATCGACCAACTGACTATTCTTGTTGGCCAATTGACTAGACTTCCACCATATGTTGACAATTTAATTCCAGTCGACTTGTTTACTAGATGAATATCAATTCCAATCGTCGATTTACATGCAAATAATATAACATACCTAAACAAAAAAAATTCCCTAATAATGTTCTTAGTCTTGAAAAGTTGTTCGATTTGCAATATTGATTTAAAAGGGTTACCAATGTTAATTCTTTGGTGAAGTTATAAATCTTGGAACTGAAAGAGATCCCAAAACTAAGCAATATAAGGTCACTCAACAAAGTCAGAAAAGCAAGCTTATATAAAATAAGTCAAGCAATATCAAAATGCATTTTCCTAAACATACAATGAACATAAAATATATGACACTAAAATATTTCGGCATATGGCATACAATACCCTTGAAAAATGATGTGGGTCCTTGTCAACAAAGGTTAAGAAAGATCCACCCAACATTTTTAACCTTTATTACAAAAATAATTGAAGAAATTATTGGATGCTCAAATCATTTGTCAAGTATGTCCCTCTCCATGAGTTGCAAATTTAGTTCTAGTTCGAAAGAAAAATGGAGAAATATGTCTCTATGTGAATTTCAAGAATACGAAGAGCATATGAGAAAGATAATTACCCTATTCTTCCAATGGAACAAATTCTACAATAAGTGATAGGATCATAAATGCTCTCATTATTGAATCATTTCTCAAGTTACAACCAAGTGTTGGTTGTTGATCAAGACAAGCTAAAAACTACATTTTGAACCATGTGGGGAACATTCACTTAAATATAATGCATACTGGGTTGATAAACTTTGGTGAAACATTTCAAAGAGCCATGGATATCTCTTTTAAGGCCTAATTAATCGCAACATGGTAGTGTATCTAGATGATATGATTGTTTATTTGAAGTAATATGAACGTCTTCAACATCTTAAGAAAATATTTGAATGATGAAAATTTGTGGCATTTAGTGAAGCTCACAAAGTATCTTCATGATGATTAAAGGTAAGTTTCTTTGTAATATATTTTATAAATATGGCATACTGGTATATGCTGAATAAACTAATTCCATTAGTCAAATTCTCCTACCCGTGACAACAAGAAATTGATGCAATCTTTCTTCAACAAGATAAATTGTGTAAGGTGTTTCATTTCATGCTTTGTACAAATTGTTAAACCCTTGGAAAAGAAGATGCAAAAATATGCAAATTTCAAGTGGAGATAGGTTGATAATGATTATTTTGAAAAGATAAAAGTTTTTGTTGTCGCTACAGTAGCACTGAGTAGTCTTATACATGTTTGCATTTGATTACACCCTAGTTGTTGTGCTCACCTTAAAGGATGGGAAAGGGAATGAATTTCCTATTTATTTTATTAGTATGGATTAAAATGGTTGAACTAAATTTTCCAACAATTGACAAACAAACATTCATTATATTTCAAATTGTTAAACAAATCAGACATTAAATTTTGAAAAGTCCCACCATCATGATAATCCCACATACAATAATCAAGTCTTTTTTCTTTCAAAAGGAAATTCGTGAAAGAAGAGGAAATTGGATGAATTTTATTTATAAGTATGACCTAGAGTTCAAATCAATGACCATATTGTAAGGTCCACGGATTTGCAACTTGGAAACTAAAGAGCAAGACCAAGTTACTACTAATGAAACAAGATGGGAAAATAAAATTATGTTTATATCAATAATTTCCTTTATGTCCCAACTACCATTGATACATCGTATTATGATCTGAAACATTATTTACACCGTGGATTATGTCCTACTTATTTGGATTCGAGGAAAATGAGGCTTTGAGAAAATATCTTCAATATCAACTTGTCAATTGTATCATTTAAAAAAAATATTGTGATGGAGTACAACTCAAATGTTTGGAAAAGGATGACGCTGAACAAGATTTGAAGGATATGCTTGATGGAACAACTAGTGGACATAAGATACTCAGAGTTGATTATTACTAGCTCACAATATTCATAGTTGCACACTCGTATGTCAGAATGTCAGAAAATGCAAGACTTGTCAATTGTGTGTTGGAAGACAAAGCAAGGCCATTGTGCCTTTGCAGTTAGTCACCATTGAAGAACCTTTTTCAACAACGGGGATTGGGTGATATTATTAGAGAAATCAACCCCAACTCCTCCAAAGAACAAAAGTACATGCTTACTGCATTAAATTAATTCACATAGTGAGTTGAAGCCATACCACTTCCTCACGTAAATGAATAAGTAATCATGGTCATATAAGGGTATTTAATTACCAAGTTTAGTGTAGCTTCTAGGTTAGTTTTCTATAATCCTACATATTTTTATTCATTAAAATTAACTAAAGTTTGTTTAGAAAAGGGGATTATCTTACAATGGGAAATGATGTAGCTAAATCCATGAATAAAAACTGATTCAAATTCTCAATAAAATTATTATTATTCATCACAAAATCAAAACACAACACACTTCGTAATTCCCTAAGGGAAAATATAGTCACACCTAAAGTTTCCTTACGAAATTTTCCTTTCTTTCTTGTTTACGGTAAGGAATTCATTCTACATTCAAATATTTCCTTACCTACCTTGCATATTTATTGATTATCTTTCCAATAGAATTCCCCTGCTATTCAATATTGAATTGATACCCTTCTAAAATTAGAAGGAGAGAAATAATCAAAATTTTGTCACACACTATAACATTGATAAACAATGGCTTGATAAGCATTCCTCTAGGAACACATATTTGTAAGTTTGAGATCTAGTGTTGAAATGAGATAAGTTGAATGATCCTAAAAGAAAACATCCAAAGTTTCAACAACTTTGGTGTGGACTATTTCATAGTACAAAAAATATTGGCCTTGGCACATATAAACTAAAAACTATGAAGGTAGAAATTGAAACTCTCTATCAATGGTCAGATTTTGAAATGGTATTTCAACTAATTTACCTTAAGGTAGTTAGCTTGTACATAGTAGGTCGTTTTCTTTTTTAACAATTTCTTTACATTCTAGTGAATTTCATATTCAAACATTTATTGTTATTCTTTCTTTCATTGTTCTGCCATTAGTTGTAAGTTTAAGTTTTCCTTTTAATTATAATCTTGAAACCTTGTTAGAAATTGGCCTACACATATTATGAGCATGCTTTCCAATTACTGTAATGTATTTGTGATTGAGCCTTATCAATCTCAAGAACACTTGGTATGGCTTAGTAAATTCATCAATGCTTTTCAGCTATTACTTAAAAAAAAGATATTAACAATGATTGTTGAAGTTGCCTAAAACACTCTAAATAGTGGTGGAACTAAGAGATTTATGAGGGACAAACTCTGGAAGACACTAAAACCGTAGTTGTTAGTAAGGAAGAAATTTACTCAAGGATACCATCCACTCATACTAAACAAGCAACTATGAGTACTATGTGTAGGGTTATTGATCGAACATATAGAGTTAGTATTTATAGGGAATGTTTTATCCCTCGGGAATGGTCAATCCTTTCCTAGAAAGGTATCATCCCTATCATCTCGTAAAGCAACTAGGTCCCCATCCATTAAAAAAACAAATTTAAAATTGGTAAGTGATTGAGAAAGGAAATTCAACACATTTTTGGGGTATGCAGATATCTATGCTAAGGCGATGGATGCTCACTACTAGTAGAGAAAGGTCCTTTATATCAAGGTGACTCCATCATGACTATAGATGCTCACAGGTAGTGGAGTAACAATGTAGGATGTGAAATAACTTGCATGCAAAAAAAAATTTAGCCCTATTTTAATAAACATTGTGGCTATGACTATACCCTAAAGCATTGTATTATGCCTTAAATAAATGAATCTCATTAAATTATGTTCTTTAGTGTGGTGACTAATTGCTAACCAATTGTTGCAACAATGGAATTGGACTATTTGAGAATTCATTGCAACACAATATTTACATGAAGCATACTTTAACTTTAAAAACCTTCAGTTTTAGTCCATGGTTGGATTGTAAATAACTAAGAATTATTGACTCCACCCAATGAGTTAACCTTTGTTGTGGTCTCAACACCTTCCAAATTTAGAAATTTGGGGACCCACCATTTCAATTATTTAGTACTGATGTTTTGATCTAAAGTCTTACTTTAGATGCATTTGGTTTATGGATTAACTCTTGCTCAACGCATGATTGCTTGTGTCCCATGATTATATTTTATTTAATTGCACTTGTTAATTTTTTAAATACTAAGTGCGGTTCATATATGTTTACTTACTTTTTCAGGACTTTTACATTAGATAGAATTTGAGGTAAAAAATGGGCCTCAAAAAGACCAAAATGTACTATAAAAATCAACCAATTACATTCTAGTAGATGGCATCATCCCCCATGGTTGAGGTAGCATTGCATGAGTTAAGAATGTTTATTTGTCACATGTTCTATGGTGGATGAAAATCCATAGTTAACCAAGGTAGTGGTACAAGTATTTTTAAGTCATAAAGTGAAGTACTCACAATAAAAGTCATTTCACATTTTTTCATAAAATAATATTATTGTTATTTTCAAGTAAAGTACTCACAATTCACTTTCNAAAATGTTAGTTATGCATATAAATTAAATTTATTTTTGTTTAATTTTATTTACAAGTTCAAGACAAATAAATGTTAGAGGACAATAAATTTTTGGGAATTTACAATGAATCTTAGTCACATCATTCTAGAGTTATTTTATTAATTTTATTTATAGTCAATTTAGAAAAGTAACTCAACCATGGTTATTTATATTATGCATAAAAAGTAGTGTAGGAGGTGAGTTGTCATATATATACCTAGCCCATAAAACCCCTAACTCATAATATTTTAATATATCTTATATTTTTGTAGTACATCTCTTAGGAGGCCCGTTTTTTACCTCAAATTCTCTCTAATGGGCTAAATAAAGTGGATTTTCTATGTTGGAATATACATAAATAGTGAGAAAGGGGTGAATCAGTGTTGGACATATTTTAATAATTTTTACTTTTACAACTTTAAATAAGCATCACATCATCAATCATATCAACATAGATCATCACCAAGACACAATACACAAATATCTTATGCGGAAACCCAATAAGGGATAAAACCACTTAAGATTTTCTTATATTAAACAAGAATTGCATTCTTCACGAGCTTCAACTTGAGAGGGACACCATTCCCTGCAGTAATCACCCACTTACAACTTTTCAAGTACCAACTTGAAAATCACCAACCTATTGAGCTAGTGACGACACCAATCCTCTTGGTTTACAAGCACCAACTTGAAGAAAGCACCAACACCCTGTATTTAATAGCACCACTAGAAGGAGACACCAATCCCCTTGATTCATAGGCACCCACCTATTGATATGTTGAAGATACCAATCCTCATTGTAAGCACTCACTCACAATTTACAGGAACCAGCCTATTAAGAAGACGAGGAAACCAATCATCTGCCTTTTTGTAGCATCAAAACTATGTTTTTGTAGTTATCTTCAATTCCTATAATGTCCTTCGATTCAGGTACCTTCAAAAGTTATCTTCATACAATGTCCCAAACAATCATGTAGCTCCAACATTGTCCTTGAAATATCTCTTCATATGCACATGATATATAGATTCTTCATTTCGTACAAAAGAATCTCCAAAACAGAGCATCGTATCATAAATTCATTTTTTTTTGTAACTAGGAGAATCGGCAACTGGAGCTGGGCTGGTACTCGCGTGACACGGGATCCAGGGATCCATTCCTGCTGCCACTATACCCCTAGGTGCCCACACCTGCCGCAAGATATGGGACACATGTAAATCCGCGTGGGATTTGAACTCGTGACCTCCAATTTACAACCACTGACTTCATAACAACTGAACCGCCAATAAACCACACCCATGCCGGCTATAAATTCAATTTTTTTGTTAACACTGTTATGAAACTTTATTTCATCAGCAAATAAGGTACAGTGTATCTCTATCATTTCAATAGTTGCAACATAACGTACAGTGTATCTCTATCATTTCAATAGTTGCAATATAGTATTCGGACTATCCCTTCGAAATCTCCTGTGGTCAAAACCATAGATAGTCCAGTTGCATTGATCGATCCTTCTGTGATTACCAAATCACGATCCAAGATATCGTACAATTCACACACCAACAATTGACTTGGATCTTTTCATCAGAGATTTCGAAACCCTTGCAATTTGTAATAATTAGAGCTCCAAGTAACTCGGTATTATCAGAACCACGATTTAGAGCTCCATAGTATTATTATCATATTGTTTTTTCTTCAAACTACATGGAATACATTCAACTTTAGAGAGATTCTCCTCTCTAAAGTGCGTCTTTGTATGTCTATGATCAATTTATTCCTTTCATTGTCATTGAAACCTGAAAATACAAACCCAAAGCTTTTTCTAAATCAAATACACAGCTTTTGCAGACTCCATGCTTCTTCTTAGATAAAAAATTTGTTTTCTTCTGCAACGAGTAGTGCCCCAAAAATATTTGTTGCCTCAAAGCTTTGTATCACTCACACTTGTCATCTAACTCTTCTTCCCACCAAATCCGTTGAGCTAAATCATATTTATATCCATTGTTATTTAATTTTGAGGGTCGACTTGTTCATACATTAAGTTTTACAGCTTTTCGATTTAGCTGAGTCGACTTATTTCATGGTTAGCGTGGGGATTATTCTGGCTGGACAAACTTGTTTTCATTTGGCCTGAAGCTTTGCGTACACCACCTAGAGATCATACTCAATTTTAACTTTTGACTTCCCATTCAATTCATCACACAATTGATATCACAAATGTAAATCGATGTGGCAGAGCACACTTGACTCTTAACCTTTCCAACCATTCATAGTTTTAGTGTGGGACTCTGTATTTTCAAGCCGATCAGTTCATGAGTATCGTGGGGATCAGGGCTGATCCATTCATTGACAATGTGGGTAACGTACCATCAGAATATGGGAATAAACATCACACCATTGTTATTCAAGCAGAGACTGACTTGGTCGTGGAGATGTTATTTAAAACATAACCTTCTTGTCTCGTTCATTACCTAATCCACCATTCGTCTTGAGCCGACATTAATTCACATCCTCATTCTCAGCAAAAATGTCCAATTTAATTGTCTGCAGCATGTAGGCGACCCAATAACTCTGTGGTTCCAGTAATGTGTGTTAACACCATTGGATAATTACCGAAAGCCCTGTAGCTTATTCCAGTAATACATGTTCTATGATTTCGATAATAACCATGTTCCAGTAGTTAGGATAAGTTTTGCTAACACTATACGATTACCGAAATTCCTGTAGTGGAGTGTTGCATTCTTGTAGTTGCGTTCTAGTAGTGAAACCTTACATTGATGTTCTCGTTCTCGTAGTTGAGTAGCTTCCTATAATAACTAGGTAACTACCGGAAGTCCTGTACATAATGCCAGAGAATATCAAACCCAGAGTTAATCAACTGGTTGTAGTAGCTCATCTCCTTCTTCTTTAGCTCCCATGCCTGTTATGGTATTAGCTGCTACAAAGACTTCATGTATTCCTTTCACTCTCCCTTTTATCTTGGCATTAATGACATCTTACTTCAAAAGTCTTGACATCAATGACAATCATATATTAAGAATCTCCCCCTTTGTTATTGATAAAAACCTAGTAAAACACTACTGTGCGATCATGTCTTTGCAGCAACATGTTGAGGTATCTCCCCTATCTTATGCCCCTTGACTTTCATTTTTTCCTGCACCTTTTGTTTTACTGTGTCACTCTTCCCCCTTGACAACAATTTTTGTTTTACTGTCTCACTCTCCCCCTTTGACAACATTGACAAAGAGACACTCCCCCTATCTCTATATTATGATTTTGTTTCATGGCTGCCACTTATATGAAACCTAGCACTAAGGTGAACATTTGTTGTTGTCTCTCCATCAATGATTCCAATTTCTCCTTTAATGCATCCATCTTCCCAATTCCTCCTTTCCATGCTCTCTTTTCATTATGTGATAAACCAAATCTTCTGCCCATCTTTCCTTCAGGTTATTGATAGTTTGTTTGTATTCAGAGAAGGGAACTATCCCTTCTTCCTGGAAACTTTTACAAGCTTCAGCTTGGAATTCTATGCTGCCAAATAGAGGTGAGACCTTGCTCTTTCATCCTTATCTTGCATGTCACCTTGCTATGTCTGAGTTTCAACGTTTTGGACGGAAAAGAGGTACCTGAGGGTAAAGTCGTAGGAAAAGCATAACGTCTACTATATTGGTCTTTTATTCTCTGGGAAAAATCTTTTGACGAAATTTGATATATCCAAACAATAATTGAACTCCCTTGATAGTTTCGGGCAGGAGAATCAGTTCAATATCCTTTACCCTTTCAGGGTCAATTTTGACCCCATCTTTGGACACAATATGTCCCCACTATATTCGGCTTGTGACTCTTCAATATTTCTGACATCTTGGAAACAAAGGAATGCTTTCCCTATCTATGTTTTTGTTTCTCCTTTAACTCATTTATGGCCATTCTTATCCTTTTGCATTTCGTTTGTGAAGAGAGAATTCATCAACCTATCTTGATAATAGGAATTCCATAAACATCTTACCTTATTCTTCAGCAATTGGCAATTTTAACGAAGCCCTTGTCTATTGTATACTCAACATAGTCTTTCTTTAACAACAGTTTCTTCAACTATGTCCAAATCATGTGATTCATCTTCGTCATCTTCTTTGTCTTCTTTCAGGTGGAAAACATCACGAAAATTTTTGTGTCTTCTATTATATAATTTTCCACCTAAGTTTGGTTGCCATATTGCAACAGGTATCAACACAAAGTCTTCTTCATAACATTCATAAACAGATCATAGTGTAAGGTGCTGGTAGATATGGCTACAAGGAAGATGTTGTTACAGAAAGTCGCAATATTCATTCCTTATTTTCTCTGTCTAATTTACTTTCAACTATAGTACAACCTGCATTTAATCTAAAAGATTGCTCTTGTATTTGTTGAATAATCTTTCGGGATTACATTGTAAATACTATTTCAGTTATTAGTTAGTAAAATCTAGTTAATAATCTCGTTATCTCACTGTAGATAACGGTTTTGATTTCCTTTATATGTAACACTCATCTACGTAATAAGAAATTGATTTGCTGAGGTTCTTCACAGCCTGTGTCATTGGTATCAAAGCAAAGGCAGCGAAGCATTGGTGAGAAAGATTTGGTGAGAAAGAAGGAACCCGTGAAAGAGGAGCCAGTAAAGGAGCTATCACCAAGAAATGAAGAAAGGAGAGCTGCTTAGTAAAGATTGTGGAAGAAAGACAAAGACTACACATAAAGAGGAGACTGCAAGTAAATTGTTCTGATAATTCTTTTGAAGAATTATTTTTCTTTTAACAAAAAAGAAAAAGAAAAAGAAAGAGAGCCCATTTATATTTTCGTGCAATGGTTTCTTTAAATTAATTATCAAATCACTAGGGATTTTTTTTTCAAAAAATAAAAGTTTTTAAACAGCCATTTATATTTGAGTGCAAGGTTTTTTAAATTGAAATATTAAACCTTTCGGGAAATCTTTTTAGAAGATAAAAAGATTTTAAAGAACATTGGCTAAAAGGAAAAGAATATATCAGAATGTATTTTGTTTACAAAAATTTACTACACAGTAAATTTCAATGAATTCTTTAATTTCAATTGTTGGAGTTATTTTATCTGGAAAAGAAAATTATCAGGAATGGTTTCGTAAAGTTAAAAATACCCTTATTTTTAATGATATGTGGGATGGAATTTGTGAAAATGAGAATTTAGAAAATAAGGAAGATGGAGAAGCAATAAATGAAGTGGATAAAAGTGCACCAGTGCCACCTACTAATGTCAAAGAGTTAGCATTATCGAAAAGCAAGGACAAGAAGGCTTATGCCTTGATTATTGCCTCTGTAAGTGAAAAAGTAAGTAGACATTTAGTTTCTAGCAAAAGTGCTTGAGAAGCATATTTAAAGAAACTAAAAGATTTGTATGATTCACATTCTGAGCTTGAAATCATACAATTGTTAATGAAGTTATTTAACTTAGAGTTAAAAGATAATGATCCAATGAAACTTGCTTCTGAAATTAGAGTCATTTTCCATGATATTGATGCAACTGGTGTAAAAGTTGACATTCAACTTACTGCATTTATTAAAGCTCTTTATCCTACATATACTCATTATTTAGAATCACTTCAAGCTAGTGGCCAAATAAAAGCTATGACCTTTGAAACACTTGTTGAGAAAATTGCAGAAAGAGAGAAAGCATTTGGGAAGGAGTCTAAACCCAATGAAGAAACTTTGTGTCTTGCACAGAAATGACACAAATCAAAAGAATAATTTGCAAAGGGTGAAAATAGAAGCAGAGGTCGAGGTAGAGGACAAAAAGGACAATACAGAGGAAGGGGGGGAAGATTTAATCAAGGAGAGAAACAATGTTATAGATGTGGAAAAACTGGTCATACTGCTAGTTATTGTAGAACTTCTTGAGATAAAATTGTTAACAAGAAAGAGCAAGTACAAGAAAAAGGTAACCCTCCTGAATCTACACATTATGTTGTTGCACATTGTAATCTAGGAATTGAAGAAGTTTTCAGTACTTCGTTTTCATGGAATGATACTTGGTTATTGGACACCGGAGCCACATGTCATATGACATTTAGAAAAGATTTCTTTGAAACTTTTAGTGATCAAATTGATGGGGTGGTACATTTGGCAGATAAGTCTCAGTTAAAACCTTCAGGAATTGCTTCTGTTAGATTGAAATTATCAGGACTTGCTGATTATATACTTTCTGACGTGCTTTATGTTCCACAATTGAAGAGAAATCTAATATCTCTTGTGCAAATTAGACAACAAAATCATTCGATACATATGTTTGATGGTATCATTGAAATTAGAAGAGCTTATGATAATGTGGTTGTAATGAATGGAGTGGAAGATAACAAACTTTTAAAGTTGAATGGTACATCATCCAATTCACAGAATTCTGCAAATTTGGTTCAACATAATGGTAATTTATCTTCTAGCTTATTGTGGCATGCTAGATTTGGTCATATTAGTTATGACAGTCTTAGGATTATGAAACAGAAAGGAGTTCAAGGGCTTCCTACTATTCCAAGACAAATTTTCCCATGTGATGCTTGTATCTTAGGAAAACACAGTAAACAACCTTTTAATGATTCTATGTTTCGAGCTTCAAGAAAGCTTGGTCTTGTTCACTCAAATTTATGTGGGCCCATGCCTGTTCCATCAGCAAATGGTAACAAATATATCATGACTTTCATTGATGACTTTACGAGGATGTGTTGGGTTTATTTATTAAAAGCAAAATCTCAAACTTTTGATACATTTAGAAATTTTCACTTATGGATTAAAAATGAAGCTCAACTTACTATTGGAACCCTTCGAACTGATAACGGTGGTGAATATACATCTCAAGAGTTTGAAAAATATTTGCAGGAGAATGGTATTAAACATCAAACAACTGTTCCTTATAATCCACAGCAAAATGGTGTGGCAGAACATATGAATAGGACACTCTTGAATATGGTAAGATCAATGATGTTTTTAAAAAATGTCAAGTTAATGTTTTGGGGAGAGGCAGTTCTTTGTGTTGTCTACATTAAGAATAGATGTCCTTATGTTGCACTACAAAACAAAACACCTTATGAAATGTGGCATGATCATCTTCCAGCTATCAAGCATTTTAGAATTTTCAGTTCCACATGTTATGCTTTGATTCTTGAGCAACAAAGACATAAATTGGGAGCAAGAAGTCGTAAGTGTATTTTTTTGGGATATTCTAATACTTCTAAAGCTTATAGGTTGTATGATGAAGATAACAGGAAGTTTATTATTTCTAGAGATGTTATATTTCTTGAGTTTGAGAAAGATGCACTCACTATTGATAAACAACTTGCTCAGCTTGATAGATTTCATTCTAAAAAAATCTATCATAAAATGGATAATGAACTTCCAAATCTTGAAGGGGGGATTCCTGTTCTAAGTCAAGGTCAAGTTTTGGAATTTCCTTCTAATGCACAAGTTGATGATTCTAATGCACAAGCTGATGGAACAGAAGATGAGACAGTTGATGATATTGTTAATGGAATGGATAAACTAAGTATCATGGATAATGCAGAACCTGCTCTTAAAGAAGAAACAAAGCAAACACCACAACAAGAAGAAGTTCATAGATCAATACGGACTAAGACATTTCCTAAAAGGTATGATGATTTTGTAACATTAGATTGTGAATTAAACTTTCATGCGTTTGATGAACCTGTATCTTTTTAAGAAGTAGTAAATAGTGACGTATGGAAAAGTGCAATGCAAAGAGAGTATGATGCTCTCATAAAAAATGGAACTTGGAGGTTGGTGAACCCTCCAATTGGAACCAAACCGATTGGATGCAAGTGGATATATAAAAATAAGTATAAAGCAGATGGTTCACTTGACAAACACAAAGCGAGACTTGTAGCAAAAGGGTATGCACAGAAAGAAGGTGTTGATTACACAGAAACATTTGCTCCTACAGCTAAATGGGACACCATTTGAACTTTGTTTTCATTAGCAGCACAAAAAGGATGGAAGATACATCACATGGATGTTAAAACTGCATTTTTGAATGGAGACTTAAAAGAAGATGTGTATATGGATCAACCTGAAGGATTTTCTATCAAAGGTCAAGAACAGAAGGTATGCAAATTAGTAAAATCTTTATATGGTTTAAAGCAAGCACCCTGAGCTTGGTATGAAAAGTTAATTGAGCATCTTCTCAAATTGAATTATAAGCACTTCAATCTAGATGATGCAACTTTATTTGTCAAGAAAGTTGGAAGATCAGTTGTATATCTAGTTGTCTATGTGGATGATTTGCTTATCACAGGAAATAATGACGATTATATAGTATCTATCAAAAGAGAGTTGAAAAAGGCTTTTGATATGACAGATTTGAGATTATTACATTATTATTTAGGAATTGAAGTAGATAAAAAACCAAAGCACATTTTTATTTCTCAGAAAAATATGTTGGAGAGTTATTAAACAAATTTGGTATGCATGATTGTAATCCTGTTTCAACACCAATGGAGCAGAATCTAAAGCTTACTTCAAATGAAGGTAGCACATTTGAAGATCTAACAAAGTACAGGCAGCTTGTTGGAAGTTTAATTTATCTTACTACTACTCGTCCTGACATAAATTTTGTTGTAGGAATACTTTCCAGGTTTATGCGTCATCCCTGTGAAGGTCATTGAAATGCAGCAAAGCGAGTGCTCAAATATTTAAAAGGCACTCAATCTTATGGCATCAAATATTCTAAAGTTTCAGACTTTCATCTCACTGGTTATTCAAATTCTGATTTTGATGGAGATAAAGAGCATGGGGTCTCTACTTCAGGTTATTTGATGAACATTGGATCAGTAGCTATCACATGGAGATCACGAAAGCAATCTATTCCTGCTGATTCTACAACTGAAGCTGAATATGTTGCAGCAGCTCAAGCCACAAAAGAAATCATTTGGCTTCGAAAAATACT
This sequence comes from Pseudotsuga menziesii, assembly GCA_001517045.1. Lineage (NCBI taxonomy): Eukaryota > Viridiplantae > Streptophyta > Pinopsida > Pinales > Pinaceae > Pseudotsuga > Pseudotsuga menziesii. The sequence goes on from LPNX010803727.1 coordinate 315,461, forward strand.
TGAAGACTTGCAGGAGAAACAAATGACTTCAACGCCTCTCTTTGTTGACAACACTTCTGCAATTCAATTGGCCAAGAATCCAAAATTCCATGATCGAACCAAACATATCAACACCAAATATCACTTGATTCGACATCATGTTGAGGCCAAAACCATTCATCTGACACATTGTCCTACTTCAGAGCAATCTGCAGATATCTTTACTAAAGCATTAGGCCGTGAAAAGTTTGAAAAATTTAGAATGCAACTTGGCATGTCAGATGTCCCTTCGGATTAAGGGGGGAATGTTGAATAATCCTTTGGGATTACATTGTAAATACTATTTCAGTTATTAGTTAGTAAAATCTAGTTAATAATCTCGTTATCTAACTGTAGATAACGGTTTTGATTTCCTTTATATGTAACACTCATCTACATAATAAGAAATTGATTTGCTGAGGTTCTTCATGGCCTGTGTCAGTATTGACATCTATTGTTCTTCTTCAAAATTATTTTTTGCTCTTTAAATTTCATCAATTAAAGATCCTCTTTTATGTTACCAGCTATTTCCCTACATTATTCTATCGTTTTGTGTCATATCTTGCATTTGCATTTGCATTTGCTTACAACATTGTAGTGAGCATGAAATCTATTTTCTGAACGTCCCCATCAAAAGCATTTGTGTTATTTAGTAAACCATCATTTGATATATTGTGTTTGCATATGTAAATGTTGGTCTAAGGAGCTTTCACAAAGATCTGCCACAATAGTATTACTTTATTCAAGACCTATACACATGACTATTTTTCCTTAGTCTATCTCGGCCATGCAAACTTGTGTTCGAGAGTATGTGTTCTCCTTACAAGGTAGCATGCTAAAGCACCCTATTCATAGATGAATTTTGCTATACTATGGTGTGTACCTCATGATTCATAGACTGTTATCATGATAATCATGTTTTAGAGACTGTCACATGTACTACAAAGACCCCATAATGTTGTCCATAAATTCCATCAATCTACAATATATCCTCTGAAAATTATCGGCTACAAAACCTTCCAGAATTCTTGTAAGAACAGACACTTCATATTTGCACTAATCTACTGATGAAGACATGCTCATAGAGCTAATGTGATAGTTGTTATCACGAAGACTCCTTCAACTGATTGTCACAAAATCTATTCATTGGAGTCTAATCCCCAACAATTTTAGCATCTTCATCTGCCCTTTGCTTGTATTTGTTTCTCTCACAAATTCTCAACAATTTACTCTTCATTTACAGCTTGACTTCCTTCAAGCTTGCTAGGACACCTTCCACAATATTTCTTCCTAATCATCAATTATTTCGTTCTTGTACCCTAGCTTACCTTTTGTAGCTTACAGATTTGCAAATCAAAAGAGAGAATAGAGAGAATTATCTTTCAAAACTTTAGCATGCCAAAAGACCTATGTACCATTTTCATAATTAATAGCGTCTTTTCCTTCAACCATCATACTTCTCGTCTTTAAGATAAGAGGCTTTCTATGGTTCTCTGAATTGTGACCATCATATAATGTCAATCCACCTGATTTCTTCTTTGATTCTTCTAATTTCCTTCTCCATACTTTTGCACACTTTTGCTTCTTTCGTTTGGCAATGGTACTCCTTTCTATATTTTGAGCATTGTAGGACTAACTGACATTTTTCTTCATCTTTTATTTTTTTCTCTTCCATACTTTAATGGATTCCTTCTTGTGACTGATAAAAGCATTTTCTTTCATAGGAAACTCCATTTGGATTTTACAATCTTGAGCTTTGTGGCAAAATTTGTTGCATTTGTAACAGATTACATTATTGCAAAATCTTCCAATCTACCCAGAATTGTTGCATTTCCAACATTCATTGCTTTTATCAACATATTTATGAAATGTTATGTTTTCATTGTCCATAAAGAGATTCTCGACACCTCTTTTTTTCACATGATCATTTCTTGCATGGACTCCACAATCCAATTCTTTATGCCCAAAATTATTACAAGAGAAACAATAGGCAAGAAAAAAAATTTGATACATGATGGTAAGTTGTCTCCTTGGAGGTGCAACTCCTCTGATCCTATTCCTGTTAGACCTTCTCTGATTATGCTTTCTTTCCATACCGTTGTATTCGCTGCAATTGGGGCTTTTAAGAACATTTTTATTGATTTCATCCTTCTGCTCAATTGACTTGGAGCTTTCATCCTCTTCAAGAGTGTTCTGATTGCTGTCATAACCTAGACCTGTCTTAATCAATGGTGACCTTTGATAGCTGAGAATATCATCTAAAAATGCAGTTCTCTTTTCAAACGTCAATTTTGTGGTGACTCAATGTTGTTAGGAATTTCGCACCTTCTGTAGATAGAAGCTGTTCCTCTGGTCTGAATGGTTCAGATCCAAAACAAATAATTCACAACAAGGTTGGAAGACTTCTCCTAGATACTACAGACACCTGGAATACAATATTTAGGGATTGATGTGGCCCTTCACCTATGGCAAAAGATCTCCAAGCAGATACCTACAAAAACACATCAAACACAAAAGATCAAAAGTACTAGAACATTGTCTATAGATCTATATTGGTGACTAAGGAATCCAATAATAAACATGCAATATAACAAGTATATGGGAAGAAAACCAACTTTGCATTGATAAATAATGAAAGAGTTTACAACCTGTGCCTTAGTGTTGATGCACTCCTCCACAAAACCGATATCTTATCCCCAATAGCTCCAACTTGCTCTTCTATGCTCACTCTAATGGATCAGGCTAGAATGTCAAAATGGTAGCATGACTTTGCTCTCTCCTCAACCATGGGGGATGAGCATGTTTTTATAGGCCTCAAATGGATAGAGATGGTTGATATTTTGGTGGGTGAGGTGGATAGGAGATCCCCAAAGCATTGATATCAAGCTCAACTGACCCAGGTGAATAGGGATAAGTCCTGCCGCGAAGCTATTGTTCTAGAAGCTTCGTGAAGTCTCTCTTTTTCACTTTTTACCAAGGGCACCGCTCCTACTCCTTGATGATAGAACGGTGCTAGGGAAAAACTGCTCTTCAAACAAAGAGTAAAGAAGGTTCCACCGCCTGTCTTCAACACTATTCAGGCGGTGCTGAAGAAGGTACCGCTCCTAAGCTTAAGGGTAGAAGCGGTGCTTGGTTTTTATATGCTAGTTTGACATCTGGAGCAAGGTTTTCACTTCAAGATTTGGGAATGAGGGAAAACATGGATGTTTAGGATCTTATCAAATGTGGGTGATGAGATTTAGGTGTAACAGAATGCCCCCCAAAGCATGAGGCTAGAGGGATATGATAGGCGAGAGCTTTGATAGAGCAAGTTATCACTTTGAGGCAAGAATAGGCTTGATCGGAGATCAACATCAACCAGGCATCTGCAATATATCAATACTTTTGACTCATGAGCAAATATGTCTTCACCATGGCTATAGACCAATACAAGGCAGATCCATGGGAGAAATCAACAAACATGGCTACTAGAATACAACGTAGATCCATGTGATGGAGGAATCAAACTTGGACATAGCTACCAGACATACAACGTAGATCTATGTCATACAGACACAAATTTTAGCATAGCCACGACAATACAATTGTGGATCCATGCTGGTACTTCATACAATATACTCCTTCGCAACCTGGGGAGAAATCTATGAGTGCTTATCAAATACCCAGGGTCTTTGTCTCATCTTCCACAAAGTACGATTCTATCCATGTGATTACAATGTTCTGAAGTCGAAAATGGTAGAAACCATTTGATTATCGGCCAATGATGTGAACCGTTAACAAGTGCGAGGGAGATCACCATTGATGTCAATGATTCCCAAGGCACCCTAGTACAATCTACTGAGTGTGAATAGATGTTTTGATGTCGAACACCCAGTGGAATCTTCGATCAAAGGCCAATGATGTGAACCTATGTCGAAAGTAAGAAAATCTGTCATTGAGGCATACAGATCTCAAGCTACTAAACTTGTTTCTAAGACTAATTCCCGAATGATGAGTTGATGTCGATAGGAATAGTCTCGTCGAAGGAGGGCTATGATGAATCCCACATCGACGACACAAATCTTGGAACAAAGTTCTAGAATGTTGTAGATAAAGTAACTATAGGATTGACTCAAAAGTACTAACACAAAGGTTGTTTTAATTGTAGAGGTAAACTTCTTACTCCCTTTGAACATCGCGCGGCACGGCTATAGACTTGGCAACATGACTGGACCAGACGGACACACAATACGATAGTGGACAATGCATTCTTTTGAAAAAATCAAAGGAGTGACATGACTCATGAAATTGGATTGAATTGTAAGTCAGCTGAATACCCAATTGACTGAATGATATGCAGACAAGCGCCATGTTCAAAGGTGACAAACAACTACCATTTGATTTGCAAAATGATTCCCTTCCCTTAATTTCCCCATCATGATTGATGAGTGCCTCTTTTCATTGTTTACGAGTTCAAAGAGGGTAACAAACACTCGTTGTAGCTTATCTGAAGACAAGTCCATCCTCATACGTTTTACGAACCTGAGAAATGAGGGGTTCGTTCCCTGAACGGGTTTCTCGGTGTTTAGTTTAACAAGTCCAATGAAAGCAAACTCGGTATCGTTCATATTTAGAGAGTTTGAACGAAGATGGAAGAAGACTCCAAAGGGTCATTTTTCGTATGATTTAGTCTCTAGGGCCCGGAAAAGTATAAAATAATACCCAAGAGAACTCTTCCAGTCATGATTGGCTGGAGCGTTCCTTTTTCATAAATAGTCCATTCGAACCGAAAAAGAGATAACCTATCGTCGGAGATCCGACTCTTCAAATACTTTTACGAGTATGAAGAAGACAAGTACTCGACAATCTTTTCATATTTAGGGAGTCCGAAAAGAGTTTAAAAGAGACTCCATTAGGTTTTTTTTTCACGATGAGAAGTATTTTACGAGCCTGAAAAGAATCAAAAAAAGACTCGGAACTTTGATACCGAGTTCTAAGAGCATGACCAAAGTGTTGAAACAAACACTCGAGGACTTCTTCCATTTTCTAGCAGTACGAAAAAGTCAAAAACAAACTCCTCCATAGACACTACTGTTCATTTCTACATCCCTACAAGACTTTAAAAAGTCCATTAACCTCCTAAACATTCGAATAAATGACTTTATGCACTATATTAAAAGGCGTTTTTACATCAAAATGATTTAAAATATTAATAATAATGTGAAAAATCCTAAAAATACATTTAAAAGCCAATTGAATAGTCAAAACAAGTCATTTTACTATTTACCAATTTGTGAGAGTATTTGGGAGACTTTGGGAGCCCAATCTTCAGCCCGAGATTCCAGGAGCATCGACCATCCGTTTTGAGCACCGTTAGAGCCAGGTAAATGCTAAAACCCTATCCTTTCATTTAATTGTGTCCATTTTTGCTTTGGCTCGGGTTTTTAGGGTCTTTGAACAAGCCCGAAATCTGAAATGTGGGCACCGCTCCTTCCCCTTACGGGACAAGCAGTGCCCAATAAAAACTACCCCTATTCAGTTTCCCTCAAGCGGTGCCACCGCTCTGTGTACATGGAGGATAGGCGGTGCTGGCCATGAGGTTAGAAAACTAAGTGGGCAAGCCAAAAGAAAAGTCTTTTGATGATTTTGATGGTTGAATATGGTTTTGACTAGCTCATTTGCTGTTTTTGGCAGGTTTTATCCGGTAAAAAATGGTTATATGGAAAGAATGCAACATGATGATGATGATGCCCTGGCTGAGAGGAATGTGGGGTGCATTGCTGCTTTAAGAGGTTGTGGCCTCTTGAAATTATTCCGCACTTCGAGCATGATATCCCATGAGCGCCTACTAGAGCGTATACTGCGCATGTGGAACCCTGAGCAATAGTACTTTGAGGTGGGAGCCCATGTACTGACCATAGAGGTAGAAGATATCTACTTTCTGACGGGTTTGTTTAGGCGGGGTGCTCTTGTTTCATTGACTGGTTCCCGAGGAGGGGATGTGACCACCCAGGAGCTGATAAACTATTATTGCGTGCCTGGTACTAGGATGTCGGGGAAGAAGATCCCCATAAAGGCAGTGGTGGATGATGCACTCCGCACTGTTCTTTTTACTATGCAGAGGCTAGAAGGAAGCCAAGGCCCTCATCAGGCATCGAGAGCGCATATGCTATATCCTATAGAAGCTATGGCACCTACTATATTCAACTAGGCAGAGGCATTACTTTCGGTCTTCAAGGACCAGCTGACTAAATGTCAGCAAGGGGAATCGAAACAGTTCGGCTACGGATCCATTCTAGCTTGTTTCTTTTTCGAGTGGGTGCCCCACATGAAGCCCCAAGTGACCTTTACAGAGTTGAGGGACAAAGACCCCCGTATGCTAAGATGGGTAAGGCTTATGGCTCGTACAAGAGGCGGCAGAGTCAAAGTGAAGTATGATGTTGGATTTTTCCGTTGGTTAAACGACCAGATCCTCATGATTGAGGGTTACACATATGCAGGTGCTGACTTCAGGGGTGACCATGATCTACCACTTCCACCTGGTGCACAGTGGGGAGACATCGGTAAGAAACAAGACCCTAAAATGTTGATTGTGTTTTTTATATTTTCATGTTTTATGTTTTTTATGAGTAGTAACAAGACCTAAAATTTTCTCATGCAGATTTTGGAGCAGCACGACCTGGGGGATCATCCCCAATGGACAAGAAAACGGGAGCTCGGTTTGTTCACCGAGGTGATGACCAGATGGGAGAGCTAGAGGAGAACCTGGAGAGGTTAACCCTAGATATACTAGATGCAACTATTGATGAACTCCTGATGAGGTACCAGAGGCACACCGCGGAAGTGCCAAGCCGTTTTAGCCAACTGCTAAGTAGAGTAGTACAGGATGTCATGTGTTATCATGATCATCACTAGGTGGTGTCTTGCATGATGTATTACTGAAAATTGAGATAGCTTCAGGATTTTGTATTTTCCTGAAAGCTACTGTGCTTCAGATGAGGTCTCGTGACCATTTTTGTAAAAACATTTCATATATATATATATATATACAGACTTTATTGCCGATGTTTATACGTCTCAAATGGCAAATGTATTTACATGAGTTTTATGTGTTATTTACTGTTTATTTACAATATGATGAGCCATGTTTTATTTTCGTGTTATGAATGAGCAATATACCGATCTAGGATATAGTTTGCTAATGAATCAGCAACTGCATTGTCAGCCCTAGGGATATGCCTGTAAGTAATAACTTCAAATGACTTTTCTAGTAGACGCACTCTCTGGAAGAGACGAAGAAGTACGGGGTTCCTGATGGCATAGACATGGTTCAAATGACAAACCACTAACTGTGAGTCCATGAATACTACCAAATCACGAATGTCCCGAGATGCAACTTCAGTCAGTAAACCTATTACTGCCTGATACTCGACGATGTTGTTGGTAGCTGGACCAATACAAACCGCTTTTGAACTTACTAGATCATGTGCAGAGGAATACAGGACCCAAGCAGCTGAAACAAGGTTCAGGGTATGATGACAAGCACCATCAGCGAAGCTGGAGAAGGTCATCCGATCTGCATAACCAAAGCATGGTATAAGTAGTTTGGACACTAAACTCAAAACCATATTGAAAATACTAAAACACACTGAAAGTAAAAAATGTACATATATATAAGGTACCATACATGAGTGATCTAAGCATAGTACCTCTTTAGGTACAAGCCATTGTGAGGTTTCCTGAAGGGGATTCTGTTATAATCTACAAGCTCATAGGCCCCTTTCTCTAAAACCTTGGAAATGATAAAAGGATCGTACCACATTGATTCGAACTTCCATTTTCCTAGTTTATCATGTTTCTGATCGTAGGTCAGAACTAGGTCACCTTCATTAAAGAAATGAGGTTGGACAGATTTGTCATACTGCGCCTTGACGCATTTCTTATGTGCCTCATTGACTAAGCCATCATCTCGTCTAGTTTCGTCAAGGTTGTTTAGATATAGAAATCTTTATTCCTCGATGGAAGTATTGGGGAGAAGTTCGACGACAAGTTTCAAAGACGGAATTTGACACTTAATAGGTAGGACAGCTTCTAGTCCATAAATTAACTGGAAGGGTGTAAAACGAGTCGTTGTTTTCACTGAAGTCCTATAAGTCCAGAGGGAAGAAAAGAGAGTTTGGTGCCAGTTGGATTTATGATCTCCAACCATCTGACACAACATAGTTTTTAATACTTTGTTAATGGCGTCAACCTGACCATTGGCTTGTGGATAATAGGGAGTTGAGTTTTCATGATGAAAACCCAGCTTAGCACTTAACTCTGCCATCATTTGATTCTGGAAATGTGATCCGTGATCAGTGACGATATACTATGGAACTCCAAACCTAGATATTATGTGATTGAATAGAAAGAGGGCGGAAGTCTTACCATCCTATGCATATGTAGGCATAGCCTCAGCCCATTTAGTGAAATAATCCATGGCTACAATGATGTAACCATGCCCCCGGTTGAGGTAGGCTTACCATGCATAACCCCATTTGGCAAAAGGGCCAACGGCAATGACGGGGTGTAACAGAGTAGGGTGGGTGTGCTTTTTCGGATAGAAATGTTGGTAGGGTGGGAATTTCTTAATAGCCTCGTGACAATCTTTGAAGATTGAGGGCCAGAAATAGCCAGCACATAGGATTTTCTGGGCTGTATCCATTCCATAAAGATGAATGCCACATGCTCTAGAGTGGCAGTCATTGAGAACCTATTCAGCCTCTTCATGGGTGAGGCATCATCGGAGAATGGAATCTATACCACGCCTGTACAATGTATCATTTAGGATAAGGTAGTATTTCGCGTGGTGACGAATGCGACGATGATCATCACGGGATATATGGGGCTGAAATTTTTGTGTCTGGAGATAAATGATTAAATATGCATACCACGGGTCGGTCGTGCTTATCGGGAACATAAATTCATCCGGGAATGAATCACTGGGCTCAGAATCCATCAAAACACAGGGAAGGTCACACATCAGCTATGCAAAGACCAATGATTTCTTGAAGTAGCTTTGGCAAACCCAAGGTCAAAATCCTGCAAGATGACAATCCAGTGGTAATATTTTCCCCCTAGTACCTGACGAGTCAGGATGTAGTACATAGGGTTTTGATCTGCAAGTACGGTAGTGGTGCAAAGCAAGATGTAATGACGAAATTTTTGGACAGCAATGACTATAGCCAATGCTAACTTCTCCACACGTGAGTATAGAGTTTCAGAATCGAGAATATTTTTACTAGCGTGGTATATCATGTGTTCTTGGTCGTTCTGATCCTCTTGGGATAGAACCAGTCCGATGGTAGTAGTAGAGGTAGCAACGTATAAGAGAAAATCCTTTGAATAATCCGGGGGGTGTATCACGGTTGAATGAGTCAGAGCGTTCTTAATATTATCAAAGGCTCGATGGGCCATGTCATTTCCTCATTCGGGGTTAATAGAACCTCTCCTGAACAAACTTCTCCAGATGAAAAAGAATATAAACAAATCCAAGCATCTATTCATCGTGCACGATATTTTCAAGAGATAATGCAAAGGCTAGACAGAGTTTTGGCCACACCTGCACCACATACTGAAACTATATCGACTAGATTACCCCGTAATACGGATCCTTGGCCTGTGGCTGAAATCAAAGCTTCTCTGGATCCAGCATATGGTGAGATTGTTCGCAATCTAGGTCAAACCTCTCATTCCGCCCCTGCAGTTTTGAGTTCTAGGTCTGTCTCCAGTCATCCAGTACTTTCTATGGCCGAGGGGCAACCTTCAGTTCCCGTAGTGTCTATACCTTTTAACACCGGGGGACAACCCTCGGCATGACCTACGTTACCCACTAATGGAATTGTTACTAATAACAGGAAAACCTCTATTGTAGGACAATCCACAGTATATGTTCCTCCCACCAACACAAATGTGGTAAACCCTCCTTCAAGTTTAGGTCATCCCTCCGTGGTACAACCTGTAGTTCATCAACCTTCATGGGGTTATGGTTACCCAGCAAATCAGATGCCTGTAGGGAATATGAATTATCAACCTACCCTTATAGGAATGTCCTACACTGGAATTCCATACCCTAGGAATGCATTTACACCGTGGGGGAAACCCAACTGGTTTTACATGCCAGTGATGGGAGGAATACCTATTCATACTACTGGAGGTGTCAGAGGACCACCTTATAGAGGTCCTCCCCCCGAGGGGATTGGTGGTCCTGGGGGTCTTGGTGGTCCTAGGGGTCTGGGTGGTCCTCCACCTGGTGGTCCTGGGGGTTCTGGTGGTCCTCCTCCTAGTGGTCCTGGGGATCCTAGTGGTCCTCCTCCTGGTGGTTATGGTGGACCTCCTCCTGGTGGTCCCAGGGGTCCTGGTGGTCCTGGTGGTCCTAATGATCCTGGAGGTCCTGACAGTCCTCCTCCTAATGGTCCTAACGGTCCCAATGGCCCCGGTGGCTCTAGCGGCCCTAATCCTGGAGGACGATCTTCGGGAAGTACATCATCTCATTAGACGTTTCAACAGTCATTATATCAGTCGACATATGGTCCTACTGGTGGGTACATGCCTTATAAATAGTACCAGTATGTGGAACCCAATCACCAGTTACCTTTCCTAGCGAATTTGGATTTACCCAATTTATCCAAATTAATAAATGATCCCATTCAACACAACCCTTCATGGCCCGCTATTCCAGTAAAGTTTCCATCGGACATTCCAAAATTCGATGGTAAGCAGGGAGATGATCCCAAAAATCACGTTATGACTTTCCATCTATGGTGTTTATCAAACTCCTTGATGGATGACTCTATTCGATTGAGACTCTTCCAGCGCACTTTGACTGGTACAGTCGCGAAGTGGTATATTGAACTTCCACGACATTCGGTTGTGGATTTTAGTGCATTGGAAACTGTCTTCCTCACACACTTTCAGCTACCCATTCGTTATGAAACAGGTACAGACCTTTTGACCTCTCTGTGTCAAAATACCTCCACGCACATATCGGATCATATCCATGAGTGGAGAAGACGGAGAAGGCTCATTAAAGCTCCCATCCCAGACCAACTCTTACCTGATTGGTTTACGAAGTCTTTGTTGCCACCCATTACCTGAGATATGGCCATGAGTAGTGTTGTCACTGAAGAGTAGGATATCAGTCGCGCTCAGTATCTGGACTTGGTGTATTTCCAATCCGAAACTTTGTATGACCTTATTCCTCAAGCTCCTCGTCCTAGCACGAACACAAAAAATCCACCTGCAGAAACTTTTGTCGATGGGGTTATCAGTTCAATCCAGCCCCCGTCAACGATGAAATCTGCCAAGCAATCCAGTGCTTCTACTACTGCTCCTTCTAATCCTACGGTTTCCGCCGAGGTGAATGCTATTCAAAGTACGCAATCATCCAGTAATAAGAAAAAGGGAAAAGGTAAAAATAAAAAACCTGGAAACCAACAGGAAAATCCCAAGCCTACGGCTCTGGAGAATGACAATAAAGGAAAAAGGAAAGCCAAATATCCCTGCCTATTGTGTGGTGGCGATCATTTGACGAAGGAATTTCCTTGCCGTGATGAAATTAAGAAGTTTTTAAAAAGTAACCCCGCACCAACAGTTCTTACTGATCCCTTTCCTTATCAACAACAACTGATAGACCACATGTCCAATCAAGGAAATTCTGGTCCTTCAGAGGAAGTTTGAATGATGTAGTCGAAAACTGTTAGTTTAACAACTCGTACTAAGTCATATGACAAGCCCGAGGAGAAGAAAAATGAAAATCCTTCTCTAGATAAAGCTCCTCCCACTGGTCCTCCCGCATCCTCGTCTAATGGTCCCCTAACTATCGAGAAACCTAATCTCGACATCATTTTACGTCCGCCTAAGAGCACTCTTAGGAAGTTTGTTTTTAATCCTAATGGTCAAGCTGCACAGTTCTATAATGTTGTTGAAGACCTCGCTCAGGCACCATGTGCAATGTCTACCTTAGAAGTGCTCCAAAGCTGTCCTAGGCAACGCAAAAACTTGTTAACTGCCTTAGGAGCCCTAGACCCAGATAACACAAATTTGATCCATTTTAACCTAGAGAACCACAAATCTAGACTACCTCACCAACTCGCTTTTCAGATCATAACAAAAGTAGTTGGGAAAAAGATATTTCAGACTGTTCTAGATGAAGGTGCTTCAACCTCAGTTTTGTCTCTATCTTGTTGGAAATCCATTGTCTCTCCTGAGCTTGCAAAATCACCGACGACCCATGTGGATGAATGGTTCAAATCCAGGATCTTGTTGTTAGGAATTTCACACCTTATGCAGACAGAAGTTGTTCCTCTTGTCTTAATGGTTCATATCTAGAACAAATAATTCACAACAATGTTGGAAGACTTCACCTAGATACTACAGACACTTGGAATACAATTTTTAAGGATTAATGTGGCCCTTCACCTATGGAAAAAATCTCCAAGAAGATACCTACAAAAACACATCAAACACAAAAGATCAAAAGTACCAGAACATTATCTATAGATCTATATTGGTGACTAAGGAATCCAATAATAAACATGCAAAATAATAAGTATATGGGAAGAAAACCAACTTTGCATTGATAAATAATGAAATAGTTTACAACCTGTGCCTTAGTGTTGATGCACTCCTCCACAAAACCGATATCTTATCCCCAATAGCTCCAACTTGCTCTTCTATGCTCACTCTAATGGATCAGGCCATAATGTCAAAATGGCAGCATGACTTTTCTCTCTCCTCAACCATGGGGGATGAGCCTATTTTTATAGGCCTCAAATGGATAGAGATGGTTGAGATTTTGGTGGGTGAGGTGGATAGGAGATCCAAAAAGCATGGATCTCGAGCTCAACTGACCCAGGTGAATAGGGATAAGCCATGCCATGAAGCTTTGGTTATAGAAGCTTCGTGAAGTCTCTCTTTTTCACTTTTTACCAAGGGCACTGCCCCTGCTCCTTGATGACAGAGCGGTGCTAGGGAAGAACCGCTCTTCAAACAAAGAGTAAAGGAGGTGCCACCGCTTGTCTTCAACACTACTCAGGCGGTGCTGAAGAAGGTACCACTCCTAAGCTTAAGGGTAGGAGCGGTGCTTGGTTTTTATATGCTAGTTTGACATCTGGAGCAAGGTTTTCACTTCAAGAATTGGGAATGAGGGAAAACATGGATGTTTAGGATCTTATAACATGTGGGTGACGAGATTTAGGTGTAACACTGAATTTTTCAAATTCTTTCTTACAGAAACAATCTCAAGTTCTTGTTCCTGACAATTTTTTCCTTCTCTTTTAGTTGTCTTGTCAGACTTTCTTCAATTTTGTTTACCCTTTTCCATTTGAATTATAGCATTCTTTTCAATCTTCAAGTGTGTGCCTAGCTGGATAGATATATCTTCCAACTCCATTCTTAGAGAGATCATTTTAGCTTCTTGCTTCCGACAAATTTATTCCTTCTTCTTCAGTTAGCTTGTCAAGGTTTCTTCAATTTGTTTTGCCTCTTCCAGTTGTGCTTTTATAATAATAATAGTCTTTTCACTCACTTTGGTGCTTTCATGATTTTATTATTTGAATTAATTTATCTTCTCTTCTAGCAGTGCATTCTTGTTCTTAGTCTCCTTGATTTCATCTAGGGCACATATTTGTTCTTTGTTTACAAAGGGAAGAACTTCATCTACGTCATTGGCACAGTCATCAGATGAACTATTGTCTTCATTGTAGTAGAGCTTCTTCTTGCTATGGTCTTCTTCATCATAGCTATCTCCTCTTGCATAAGGACATTTGGAAGCATAATGACTATTCTACCACAATTGAAACATTTGTTAAGTAACTTACCTCTGCATGTGCCATCTTTTCTTCTGAGTTTCTTCACCTTCACAGAATTTGCTTCTTCTTCATTTGATTCATTTGTAGAACTTTTGTTTGACTTGTGCTAACTATCTTTTGAGTAATTATTTTGTATCTTGTCCCAAATCTCTTTGGCTGATGTACAGTGCTTCAACTTGACTTTATCATAATCCGATAGACTACTCAAGATGACATCCATTGCCTTTGCGTTGTTTTCTCTTTACTCCTTTTTGTTGCATATGTTGGTGGAGTTATTGAGACTGTGTAACCAATGATAACTAAGTGCTAGACATCATACCCCAGAGCCTATAGATATGTCGTCATCTTTATACTCCCTAATAGATAGTCTAATACATTGAACAAAGGAGCTCTATTTGGACAGAAATCAAATTCTTCACATGCCATTTGTCTTTGAGATCTTCCTTCCATTGGTTAAGCTACTTTGAAGGAACATCCTCTAATGCCAATTGTTGGAATATACACCAATACTATGAGGGGGATGAATCAGTATTGGATAGATTTTAACAATTTTTACTTTTACAACTTTAAATAATCATCACATAATCAAACATATCAGTTGAGATCGTCACCAAGACATAGTACATAGATATCTTATGTGGAAACCCAATAAGGGAGAAACCACAGAAATATTTTCTTATATTAAACAAGAATTATATTCTTCACAGGCTTCAACCTGGGAGGGACACCAATCCCTGCAGTAAGCACCCACTTACAAGTTTTCAAATACCAACTTGATAGGAACCAACCTGTTGAACTAGTGAGGACACCAATCCTCTTGATTTACAAGCACCAACTTGAAGGAGGCACCAGCCCCCTGGATTTACTAGCACCACTAGAAGGAGACATCAATCCCCTTGATTCATAGGCACCCACCTGTAGATTTGTTGAGGACACCAATCCTCACTATAAGCACCTACTCACATTTTGCAAGCACCAGCTAGTTAAGAAGACCAGGAAACCAATCCTTTGCCTTGTTGTAGCTCGCTTTAGTCTTTGTAGCATCAAAACTGTGTTCCTATAGTTATCTTCAATTTCTGTAATGTCCTTCGATTCTGGTACCCCTTCAAAAGCTATCTTCAAACAATGTCCCAAACAAGCTTGTAGCTACAACGATGTCCTCAAAATCTCTCTTCATTTGCACATGATATACAGATTCTTTGTTTCATACAAAATAACTTCTTCTCTGCATATGTTTGCTTAAGTGTTCATGCTCTCAAACCCTCTCAAAGCATAAAGATATTTCACATTCTCAAAACTTCTCCAAAACAGAGCATTATATCGTAAATTCAATTTTGTTGTTGCTATTTTTTTCCGACTTTATTTCATCAGCAAATAACATACATTGTATCTCTATCATTTCAGTAGTTGCAACATAGTTTTTAGGGGTCAGTGCAAGAAGATGATGGACCTTTTTGGCGCGTTAGATGCAATAGAAACCTGAAAAATCAGGCATCCCTCAACTTACTTGGATTTTTTGAGATA
>LPNX010803757.1:0-30000 GCA_001517045.1 Pseudotsuga menziesii
AAACTGGTTCAAAATCTTGAAAACTGAAATTTGTGGTGGAATATTACATATCTTACAGAATATTGAGACATTAATGGTTGTTTCAGGGGCTCCCATGCTGTACAGGAAAAATCATTTAGTATGAGGATCCCAGCTGTTCAGGGCTCCTCTAATCCTAAAACAAGTTCATCTCATAATCATTCACTTTCAATGTCTCCAACATTAAATTTCCCTGCCTTGGTGGTGGAAGCTGTAGCATGAGGGTTGAGTTCTGATCATGGCAAGTTATTGGTCAATATGGGTGACTATGGTTTATGGTTTATGGTTTATGGTTTAGTGGTCAATATGGTTTATGGAGTTCTGGTCAATATGGTCAATATGGTCAATATGGTTTATGGAGTTCTGATCATCCCTGGATATTTGTTAGGGAGCAATTAGCACTGAGCTCACTGAATCAATAGGAAACTTGACTTGATTATAATATCCCAATATTTCGATTATTGGTCAAACAAAATAAAAACGAAAGTGAACTTCACAACCAAAACCAGTATGAATAAGACCTGATGGGCTGTTACTATTTACCCCAACTCTTTTGAGCAACTCTGAAAGGAGAGGGTGATATGGGTATTAGTCTTTCTAGAAACTGAGACATGTACCTATATTTTTTCATTTTCATTCTTCAACCAAATCATTATTTGGCTTTGAAGGAAGTTTCAGAGATCTAATGATCCCATTGGTCATGGCAAATTTTTAAGGAGAAAATACAGAGATCACACAATCAATAGATAACTTGATTGGATTATTGCAGCTTATAAAACCCTGGTTCTTAGATAAAAGGTAAAGTCCTCCAGTGAATTCATGTATGGCTGTAACTTTCTTAAAACTAAACAAGTACCCTTGTGGATACAACTTCTCAAATTCCATTTTCTCACTAGATGTTTCCAAGATCAGAAGCAGCAGGGGTAACAACCTTATCTTGATTGCAAGAAAAAAATATAAACTGGTTCAAAATCTTGAAAACTGAAATTTTTACAACCAACATTGGTAACCTAACATTGGAACTTCTGGTTTATGGAGTTCTGGTCAATATGGTCAATATGGTTTATGGAGACATTGATGAATCAATATGGTTTATGGAGTTCTGATCATCCCTGGATATTTGTTAGGGATCAATTAGCACTGAGCTCACTGAATCAACAGGAAACTTGACTTGATTATAATATCCCAATATTTCGATTGTTGGTCAAACAAAATAAAAACGAAAGTGAACTTCACAACCAAAACCAGTATGAATAAGAGCCGATGGGATGTTACTATTTACCCCAACTCTTTTGAGCAACTCTGAAAGGAGAGGGTGATATGGGTATTAGTCTTTCTAGAAACTGAGACATGTACCTATATTTTTTCATTTTCATTCTTCAACCAAATCATTATTTGGCTTTGAAGGAAGTTTCATAGATCTAATGATCCCATTGGTCATGGAAAATTTTTAAGGAGAAAATACAGAGCTCACACAATCAATAGATAACTTGATTGGATTATTGCAGCTTATAAAACCCTGGTTCTTAGATAAAAGGTAAAGTCCTCCAGTGAATTCACTAGATGTTTCCAAGATCAGAAGAGGAGAATGAAACCATGGTCTGTCCCATTCAAAATTATCAGATAAAAATTCAGGAACTTAGTAATTATAAGGGATGTTGGGCCACTTAACCTAATTAAACATACAATGAAACAAACAAGCAGTTGTATGGCGAATCGAAAAATAAGTGTCGAAAAAACACTTTTCAAAATGGTGTGTAGCACATTAACACAACCAAATTATTATACTAAAATAAAATAAAATAATAATAATCTATTTTTAAAATCACTGCCAAGCGAGACACCAATTTGGTGTATGAGACCCTTGTTTGTGGGACAAGGGACCCCTCTGCGTAGCGATTCGACTGCTAAAGTCTATAGAAGTGTACATACTCTATCTCCTCCGAATTTGAAATTGTGACCTTTTAGAAGTTAGAAAAAAACACATACTCTTAACCATTAGGCCCATGCAAGCTGTACAAAACTACTCACCAGATCATATACCCATATATACTCGCCATATTATGTACCCAAAAGCTTTCCTTGGCCAGATCTGCTGTCTTATTCTCAGAAAATTTCATTGCTGAAATTTTTACATCACAAAACGTTTAATGTTAATAATAAAAACCAATCAGTGCATTCCTATAGGAGTCCACAACGTGATTGTAGTCTTTGCTTCCCCTGCATGATGTAGCTCCAGGATATGTAATCATTGGGCATACGTTTCTGTTGTTTAAAAATGACTCTTCCCTATTACATATCAAAACCCTTAATATGCATAAATGTTTTGATTGAAGCAGGATACAGAATGTTCTTTTTGGTGCAGTGATATGTCTCTGCATGAAATGATAGGCACTTGTTGCTCACATAGGACCGGCTTCATTGCCATAAAATAATATTCATGTACTAATGGAAATTATGATAAAATTCAGGAGCCCTTGCAGCTGTTCTCTTCCTTAAATTGCTATAGTGACAGAGCATTTATGTTATCTATGATTACATCAAATAGTTCATACAATCAATGTATGCAGAAGGGAGTTTCACCTCCAATTGGCCATTAACAGTGGGAAAACATGGAAAAAGGGAGAGTTAAGTTAGTAAGAAAGATTCTAACAGCGGAGAAATTTGGATTTGGTGCAAAGACTGAAGACCTGCATGATAGAGAGCTTCTACTTAGGCATGCTTGTGAAAATTACTTATAAGTTATCCACATTTTGAGTTGCGTTGATTTTTTATAAAACCTCTCAGTCAGTATGCTTGACAAAATAACTTGCTATTACGGTATATATAGTTTTCGTAAATCTGAGCCAGTGCTTCTTAGGAAATTTTAGGCTGCTAAAAAAGAGATCATAGATATTTTACTGTCCTACAAAGTTGGATGCCTCATAATTTATTATAAACATTGTTCACTGACTCAGTTTTCACAAACTTGTTTTAGTACTATTCAAAACTGAAATTTTCAAACATTCACAAATATCATATATACACCAACAAATCAAAACATCCACAAGCATGTGTCCAAAGCTTAAAAATCACTGTTCTAGTAAATATTAATAACATTGGATTCAACTAACAAGTCATACTCTAAATGAAACCAGAAACGTAACTGTGATAAGCTCAATTTACATGAACCTCTCTGTAAGGATCAGGATCATCGATGTAAAAAAGATGATGTTGACAACAACACCAAGCAGAACATATAATGCTAAACTGTGTAATAGAGACCTTAAAGCTAATGAAGAAAGACATATGGGAAATGCACTTCTGCTTTCGTTAAACAGGCACATGCTGTTCCCTTGCATTTTCCCTGAGAGATTGTAAAGGGATTGCTCATGTCTAGCTGTTTTCTGTTTCTCTCCATCTCTCTGTAAGGGGATTTGAAAGTGTTTTTTTTCGTTGTTGGTGTTTTCCTATTGTGTGCTTCAAGGGAATCTATCTCAAGTCAAATTCTGGTTTTGACCGACAAAGATTACTATATTTTGATTCATTTTGATCCACCAGAACCAAAAAACCCCTAAATTTTAAAACCTGGCATTTTTAACCAAAATTGAACTCAACTCTTAATAACATGAAATATGTTCTACGTTTTTAACCGAATTGAAATCAACTCTTATCGATATGAGACGAAGTCCTAGGCACCATGAAAGAAACTGAAAATCAACTCTTATCGATAGAAACTGAAAATCACAGAAAGCTGCACTTCATTGTGATCATATTGTGAGCCGGATTTAAACAAAGATTACCTGATCTCTCTACGAACTGTGTGTTCAAGCTACTAGGGCCTCAAACTGGAAACCCCTCAACTGGAAAGATGAATGAAATTGAAACAATCTTAGCCTGCAACTCCCAAATAACCCGAAGTTCCAAATTGAACCAGTAAGCTCGGAATAATCTTAACCTGCAACTCCCAAATAACCCAAAGTTCCAAATTGAATAGTATTCACCTCTGAAACTAGATTACGTGATTATATAGGGAGAAATTCTTCCCAATACACTCCATTTCCACGATTTAGGGACGATTTTATGCAAATATATTCTCGAAAGGGGAAATCGATGGGCGAAAATACCCTTGTTTTGGATTTACAACCAAAATCGAAGGCGAAACTGCCAATAAAAATCTTCATAGCCATAAATCCCAGGTGAATAAGGTATTTTTAACAGATTCGAGTGATTTCTATGGGCGATGGGAACAAATTTTACAGGAATCGGGGAGGCGAAATAAGTTTTTTGGCCTCTCCCTCCGGAAATGAATGGGGCTATTACCCTAAATTCTATTATTTTTTATTTAAATTTTGAGCGAATTATTTAAAATTTCGAAAAAACTTTCTTTATAAAAATTCGCCCTCCAAATTTTCTAAGTGCCCCTAATTTCTCCCTTGAGCGAATATTCGCCCCTAAAATTAACCATGAATGTTGGTATTTGAATGGAGTACAAAAATAGGGTTGATTCTAGTTGCATGCCTCATGGGGTTATAAGTTATGTAATTGAGAGAACCTAGAATGGATGAAGACTAGATATCAATGAGATAATGACTCCTCAAAAATTACTAACGATGGAACATAGGGTGGATAAAATATCCATGTTATGTGGTTGTCATGCCATGACTAGGTAATATGGTTACTCAACTATGTGCTTTTTCAACTAGTTAGTGGATTGGAAATAGGAGATTATTGCTTCCAATTTACATTAGGTCTAGTCATGGCATGATAGCACATAGTTGTGGTTGTATTGTCCATGTTATGTGGTTGTCTCATAGCCCAATACTCATGGAATTAATTTTATGTAAATCCTTTCATCTCATTAGTTAATGGATGCCCTCAAAAACTTATATGAATATAATTGATATTTGTTTAAAGGAAAAATGGGGTTTATATAATATGTTTGAAAGCATGATACTATTATATATATTAGATAACCAAACACAGAAAGAAACCTTGAACTAAAATACATAACTATAAGAGGGAAAATGGTAATTTTGTTATAAAATGAAGAGAGGGTATAGGAATCAACCAATGGTGGGTGTGAAATCTCCTCCCTTCCACTTGAATCAGCTCCAATGCCTGTCAAAATCTCCTCCCTTCCACTTGAATTAGCTCCAATTCCTGTTGAAATCTCGCTCCAAACGCTCCAAATGCTGCGCTTCCCGTCGAAATCGCGTTTCTGATAATGAAAATGGGCTCGGGACTGTGTATTTTTTTTATTATTATAATTTTCATATCACGTGCGTGTTTTATAACTACAAAACGTGTGCACGTTTTGTAGTTATATAACGCGTACGTGTTTTATCGTTCTAAAACGTGCACGCGATGTGTTTTCCTATCCTACATGTTTTATGACATGTCAGGCTGGGGTTGAACCATACCAAGTTCTATGTCAGGCTCGGGTTGATGTATTTTTTTGTAGCATGATGTTGTTTTTGAAAACTAGGATTGCATCTTAAAGGTCCATCATCTTCTTGCACTGACCCAGTAGATAGATTGATGTTAGGAACTGACATGTTAAAAGAACTGGAACTAATAGTAAACAGGTAAAAATCAATTTGAAAACTACTCAGGACAGACAAAAGAGTCATGCCGACCTTAAAAGAACTCCAAAGTAATTCCAAGTAGGTGAGCATGTGTTTGTTAAGGTGAAACCCAAAAGTAGCTCCTTTAAACTTAAGATTTGTGCTAAATTAGCACGCAGGTATTGTGGACCATCGAAAATATTGGAAAGAGTGGTGTTAGTGGAATATCAAATAGCTTTGCCACCAACTCTTAGAGTACATAATGTTTTTGACATTTCTAGTTTGAACAAATATGTACATGATGCTACTCATGTGATCAACTAGAATGCGATTCAGGTAGAACTAGAAGGATATTTTTTGGTGGAACCGGACTTTATTCTCTATGAGAGGGAATTTTTTCTCCAGAATCACACCATTAGACATGTAAAGGTGCAATGAAAACACCTCAGTCCAGATGAAGCGACCTGGCAATTAGAGAGTGATATGCAGGTGGCTTGTCTAGCTTTGTTCCAAGAAGATTTAGAATAACTTAAGAAACATTGAGGACGATGTTGAGCTTAAATGGGGTGTTTGTAACATACCCAGAACTGAAAAATAAATATTTATTATTTATTTCAGAAAAACATTATGTTAAATGTATTGTAATGTTTATGGCCAAGTGGGTCAAGGATGACTGTAATTGAAGAATTATTTATTTTAATAATTAAATAAAGGATACACCTATTAAAGGAAAACTATTAAATGAGTGCTCATTAACCCACTAGGAGGAAGGAGCAACTGTACAAGAATGGTTGACAAGTGGCATCACTAGCATTTCACTTTCTACTTGTTGCAGGAGCATAATCCCTAAAAAAGTGGTCATGTTCCCTGAGAGGGGGAACTAAGACAGGGGCTCATTTAATTCCAAAAATGGCCCAAAGACCTGGGCAATATTATACAAACCATCAAATTGAGCAGGAGGCTCACTACCCATTCTAGTTTCTAAGTGAATGAACCTTGTGATTGCTGCAAACTAAGAAGTCATAGACATAAGGAATTTGATGAGGGAAGAGCTAAAGTGATTTGCTGAGATAAGTCTGCTATTGATGGCTAAGTTGCAACAAGGTTGCTATGTGGGATACTTTCAGAGATATTCGTCCCAGTGGTTCAATGAATAGGCTCGAGGGTCCTACGCAAGTAAGTTTGGATGCTTTAGGAGAAGGTTGGGTGGAATAGTCTCCCGTGGGTGTTTGTCCCCTTTCTACATTCTATCCAGGTTCAATTATTATTTAATTTATGCATGTGTACTTTAATTTGAAATATGCTCAGGAACTGTAATTCTGATGTTTTCTAATCTCTTTATCTGGAAGTTGTTAGGAAATTATATTTATTGGTATTTAATTTAAAGGATAGATCCACTTCTTTAGTATTTTTTGTAAAAACATTTCATAACCTAAATGATGTTCTTTATGTATCAGTTTTAGATTATTTCTACAGATATTGTAATCTAGTAAAATTATAATAATAGCGATATAAATTATGTAGATTATGTTAGAATCAAATAAATATTGTATCGCAGTAAAGACTTGTAAAATTCCCATAGTAAACAAAAAAACACAGAGACCTACTATAATATAGATATATATAATTATAAGAATCTAAGTATAAATATATAAAAACATTCTTGAGAACATAACTCTTTTATAGTATTGTAACTAATTTGGGTTTTAATCTCAAATAAGATTTATACAGGATTATGCTTAACTTGGAAATTCATAAGGGCATCTTAATCCCAATCTCTTAAATATTAATTGTTTAATAACACCAAGTCAAGGTTATCGATAGACCGTAGCATTGGTTGCAGGTTTATGGCCAGGCTAGTGTTGTTATATGCATTTTTTTTTTTGCAGAAGAAAGTTATAGACCGTCTTAGGGCTTAATATTAATTAACCCCGAAACAGTATTATTAACTAAACAATGTTTAATCCTTTTTGCAGAGGTTCTACGTTACTTTATTGGAGAAAGGAGTCATGGACTATAATATGTGATAGAGTAATTATGGAAGTTTACGTACGGTCTTATGGCCTTTTATTACATAAACAAAGTAAATATGCAAATTAAAATCCCTCACAGGATCTAACCAAAACATTCATAAACAACATTTTAAAATAGTAATTAATATTAACAGAGGCCTTACGACCCTCTCCTCAAATAGCATTCATTTAGGATAAAACACTTCATGGTTGTTTCAAGAGAGGTTAAATAAAATGAGGAAACCATAAAATCTATATTTTAACTGAATTCATTACATCTACACAGTCATACTATTTTTTAACAACGGGCCTCATGACCCTTTTATTTTTATAAAGTGATTTAGCATCAAGAGAATTATTTCGACCAAATTCATTTTATTATAATTTTTTCCCAAAACCGAGCTAAATATCAAATGAAGTAAAATGACTGTGTAACAACTAAAATTAACATTTAAAACCATAATTACAAACGCATCTTGCTATCCAAGTCAGATAGTAGTAAATACTGTAATCTGTGGGTGTTATATTCTTTAAGAAAAAGAATCTTGTGGCCACATTACAACTTTTCCTCAGCCACATAGAGTTAAGTAATAGTCGCAAAATTTTGATATATGCCTTACAAATCTCATCAAATCATGACAGTAGGGTCTCACATCCTTATCAAAACATAAACAACAAAAACAATTTAGAGCAAGAAATTTTATAAACAGTTAGAATTTTGAAACAAGAAAACCATAGTATAACTTTGGTATTTAAAAAAAACATTGCTTATAGCCCTGACGGGTCCTTACAACAATATATCTCTTACTTTACCAAAATAATAACAAAACTGCATTGTAAGCCCAAAAACAAAATATACAGAGTAAAGTCTCTTGCCCACAAAGAATTTCTCTATATATCCTTTAAGCCACGACGACCTCACAGGATCTGACAAGCTAAAGGTATGTACAATACAAAACAACTAGAAGAATTGAAATAGAGGTACATTAAACACCATGTCTATCAAAAAGAAAGTGGCATAGTCGCAATACTCCACATGCAACGATTCTTTACATCTATGGTTAAATACATAGTTACTTAGATAGTGAAATAAACGAAGTTGCAGTATTGAAACCCTTAAGTTTTCTTACAATACTAAAAAAAGTTTTAGAACCAAAAAGAATATACAGAGTTTCATAGTCATTTAAGACTCCACGGGTCATAAATAACTCCCTTGCAATAACAAATACATATTATATGAAAGCGAGTGTATCACTTCCATATCGACAAACCAGCTCAGAATCACAAAACCCCAACGCCATTAAAACATACCACAAGAACAAGTTTGGTTCTGCATAGCCATGCAAAGTAAAGACAAGGGTATTACCAGTTAAAAGGGGCTTCTTGGCCAAGGTTTATCCCACATCCCTGCTGCAATGAATCGCCCTGAACAAAATTTACAAATGTTGGAAGTTAAACTACAATTTTAACCCCTGGGCAAAGAAAGAAACAAGTTTAACCCGGTCACCACCAAAACAAGATCTCCAAGCTTTGTTGATGAATAAATCAAGCATATACTGGTGAAAACAGTGGTGAGGGCCGATTATTACACGAGGACTTCACTTAGTGAACCTCTCACATAGCACGTGCGATCATGGGATATTAAAGAATACCCTTAATTTCTAGAGATATTGACCCAAAATATTTTTGTTGAAACTCCCTCCCAATACTTAAAACCTCCTCACCACCCATTTTTATACCTCAATCCTTATAAATCACCTTACCCACTTCCACCTTAAATCCCTCATCCCCCCCAATACCCACAATATATTGGTTCAATTTTTGATAATTTTAAAACCCACAATATGAACTAACGTGATAGGATATTGGTCAACAAGTTAAGCCCCCATGGATTATTATGACTCCTCCATATCGTTTTATAGGAAAAGGATCAAACATTCGAAGGCCAAATGTAATGGAAGAGAAACAACTCACAGCAAGAAAAACCCCATCCAAGTGACGGACGCGACCTCCAATGTGCATTAAACCCCTAGGTTTAAGAACTGCGCTCGTTTTTCGGCACCTGGAAATCTTTAAGCCATCACATGGTCCGAAAGGAAGAGACTTTATGGCTCATACCTTAACATTCACCATCACCTTTAAGTCAACTAATGTGTTAGTGCAAAGGTCAAGAACCTTGCTTAACTCTCCATACATTAGAGGAAATTTGGGGTCTAAAATGGACCTTATAAGAAAATGCGCCAACAATAAATTTTGTGAGTTGGAATTCAAGAACCAATAGAATTTCAATAAAATGAGTCAACCATAATCATTGAATTGACATATTTGTCATACAAGAAAACTACTTTTTTTGTTCATATTTTCGACATATCTCCCTTTGTTTTTACTCAAAATTCAGGTGGGAGAGCTTGTTGGATTTCGCATCCAATGAGTACCCACACTAAATACTTTTGATGGACCCCGCTACCCCCAAAATAAGAAATACCTGAAAAAACACGATGATGATGTCATCATCACCTTTTTTTAGGAATTTCTTGTTTTTGGCGTAGTGGGGTCCATCAAAAGTATGAGGTGTGGGTACTTGTTGGATGTGGAATTAAATTCTGCATCCAATGAGCTCTCTCGCTTGGAATTTGAGTAAAAACACAGGGAGATATGTCGAAAATATGAACAAAAAAGTAGCTTTTTTCATTCTTTCTCAAAAATTAATAACTATTATTTTATTATTTTAACTATTATTTTATCATTTTTCTTAGGATGCCCATTTTAAACCTCAAATTTCCTCTAATGAATCGTTATTCATAGCATATTACAACCCATTATATATAGTTCCAACCTCACAAGCAAAGTATTATCATTGTTTGATTCTTATAATCCTTGGTACATCATTTCTTGTTTCAAATATATCTTAACCTTCACAAAGTGTTGAGTAGTTAGAAGGTTCCTTTGGTTAGCAATTTTATTTGTTATATTAAAAGGATAAATATGGATTATAAACATCATCAAAACTAGGTTAAGGTTTAATATTTTTATCCAAAACTTTAGGATTATCTTTTTTGTCACTTATGGCATTATAGCTTAGAATTGTTTCTTTAGCTGTGATGTCGGGGTGACCTCACCCACCTGCACATGAGTAAAAAAAAATGCATGCATTAGTTGTAAGAACTAAGTAATACCATGACCTATCCTTGTGCAACTCAAGAGTAGAATCAAGCCGAAGGAAACGATAGACTATTTTATAACAACAAGTTTCAACAGAGTCCTTTAAGGAAGATACTTTTTGTCACAATAAATGTCATGACGACAGTTCAGAAAATAAAATAAGCTAATAAGAAAATAGGTACATAACTCTTACATATAGTTAACAAAGTCATTAGTGTTATGACAGGAGGATTTATGAAATATAACTAGGAGATTCTTAAGTTACTTGCAGTAAATAATTTTATTTATTTATTTATGAATTTTAGGGTTGTTACACCCTATGTTGTTGAGACCTTATCATTTCCCATTGAAATGTTCATTGGGGTTTTAGGGGATAAACTTGAAACCGATACTTTGTCCATTGTAAACCATTATGCCTTGGGGAAATGAAGCGCTTGTGTTAGCCAAATTGTTGGCTTGTCCATTGTTTCCTCTAAGGATGTGGAGATACAAAACATGAGGGGGAAGTTTTAGAAGGGTAATCCAATCATAGATTTTTTTTGTTGCAATTGATGGATCCTTTTGACTATCCCAATTGCATATTTAGAATGACTTCGCAAGAGTCACCAAAGACTAGTAATTTTGATATGGATCCCGAGTCTATCAATTCTAGGCCTAGAAGAAGCGCCATCAATTCTTCCTCATTATCTATCTTGGTTCCAAGGCCCCATGCAAAGGTTTTCACTATTTTTCCGCCAAGATCGAAAATGATCCCTCTTGCATCTGTCTCCCGATCATACTAGTAATTACTGGAAATTTGTCAGAATAGTAATTATTTTACTGATAGACACACTATTTATTATTCTATTAATGGACATAAGCCAATTTGTGGCCAAAGCTTTATATCTTAGATGTCTATTAGTAATTATTAATGAATTAGTAATTATTAATGGGAAAAGTTAAAAAGTAAAATTTATTTTATGTTTGTATATTTATTTTACGTTAAATAATATTTTCACAAGTTTTTCATGCCCTATGTCCTAGTACTTACATTTTTAATATTTGAAAATTCAACTTCTTCGTTGAAAAGGGTAAACAATATATACTCTTTCATTTAATATTAATGTTTTTCTTTTTCAAAATATATATGTTCACAAATATCAAAACACTTTTAATTAAATAATTTAGATTTATAATCTTATAGAACGAACAAATTTCTCAAAACAAAACAAATATAAAAAATATCATACTTTTTTTGTTAATAGAATGTGCATTAACAAAGCTAACTTATCTTCATCCAACTTATCCATCTTTACAATTGATAAGTTTAAAAAATAAATAGATTTATGTAGATCAATGCGATTATGGCTTTTAATAAAGTTGTTGGGTTTCTAAAATATATAAGTCATTGTCAAAATTAATGCAATGAAACAAGTAGGCTAGTTGTTAAGATTATTCCTTTTTGTCTAGATATTTTTCTCTATAACTTTAGCTTTAGTTGGGGAGATTTCCACTTTGTGGCTCTTGTTATACATATAATTTCTAATAATATTAACTTTCAAATTTCCTAACAATAAGTCATTAAATGCGTGATTAGATTAGATGAAAGCTGAACACCCTAATAACCTGGGAATCCAAGTACATGAAAGTAAAATTCCTAATATTTGGATTACCTCATAAATAAATAGTGAGATGTAGTAATCGTGTTTTCAATTTCGTCATCGTTACCAAAAGGATAATTTTTTTTAATGTGTAACAATACCTACACCTAAAGACATTTGTAATACGTTGTAACAAATAAAATTTCCAATGACATGTAGGTTTGATACTTATTTTTCCATATATATTCAAATCATGTGATGCTTTATAGTTATAGTTTGAATTTCAACAGGCGTTCCATAAATAGTTATTGTTATGTCCGGACATATAGTTTTCAGTCGGGGACATTATTTAAGCATTGACTTTAAATTTAGAAAGAAAACTTAAATGCAAAACATTGAAAATTAAATTTTAAAAAAATAACAGTTTTCCAGCATTTGATTCATTGATTGAAGCTGGCGTCTGTCTTGTTTTGTGATTCCCACCACACAGTAGCAGGTAGACGTCAACATATTGAAATGCTAAACCTTCCATATACAACCTGATTGAGGAAATACTTAAAGCGGCTCACAAATTTCCAGGTGTTTTTTGTTGCGTCTTTGTTCAAGTCTTTCCATGCATATATGGAGATGTATACACGTGTAATCACCAATTTATTGTTTATATATGAAAGGGGATCAGAGACATTTTAAATATGTGTAATGCCGACCCACTAGGATCATAGCGGATGTATTCTGCTTTTTTCAGTTTTGGCAGCATTGAAGCTTCAGATGGAAGACCCAAGGATTTTTTGGTTTGTGAGCATAGATTAGGGCTAAAAGGTTCCTAGCTCCGGGGCTATTTTCTTTTGACACACAAAGGTTGTCACTAGGTGTGCCAAAAGTTGTTTCAGGCTAGTGTTGTAGTGTTGCAATGTAGAGGCTGGTTTTCTGGAATCAGGTGCACAATTTCTCTTTGGTTAGTGTATGTACTTTAATCATTTCATTGTTTCGATTCCCGATGTTATTTTACTCCTCTGTGCTGGAAAATTCATGTTTTAGATTTGTTTTATATATGTTTTTACTGAAATTTCATCTCTGCAAATCGATTTGAGGTAATTTAGAATCAATTCAGACATATATCAGGCACCAGGTATTGCAACCACAATGTTGGGCTCTGCGCAACCATGAAAATTATTAAATACCAATCCCTGCAATACACCTTTACATCACTCAGACCATTGAAATGGAAATGGTAGAACAATTACTCCTTTTCCTCCACCAGTGCGGCAGTTGTGGAAGAAGTAGAAATCGACCAGAGAAAGCCACCATTGGACTATGATCCAACAGGATTCGACCCCTCCGATCATCGGAGTCCTCCCATTGAAATATTCTTTAGGATCGTGGACGACGTAGCGAGCCTCGCCGTTCTGTAGGTCTCATATCTCTCCGATGTTTTGATGTAAAGACTCGGCATTAAAGAGTTGCCTCATGGAGTGACGTCCATAGTAGTGGTCATGAGTGGCTTTGTCACTAATTCACCAAAGGACGAGGCCAACAAGCCTTAAAATCTACATATGACCTTCAGCTGGACAACTTTGATGCAGCGGCAAAGATCAAGATTATTAAGGAGGTTCGGGCTTTCACAGACGTAGGGCTCAAGGAAGCCAAGGAGATCATGGAGATAGCCTCGACGGTTTTGAAGAAGGGACTTGGTAAGGAGTATGGGTAGCGTCTTGTTGGAAAACTGAGGGAGTTTGGTGCAAATGTGGTTTTGGAATAAAGCCACAGTGGTTTCTTGCACAAGGGAAATTTTTCTCTTTTTTCATTAACTTTTTGGTGAGCATATTTTTCCTCCTGTAACTTGCATGTTTGATATCTGCAATATTATTCCAAGTGTATTTTTCTCCTATTAGGGTTTAAATCAGGGCTTTAAGAGCAAGAGCCAAATTTTGCTCGTTTTAAGAAAAGGAAATCTTGTAGTAAGTTGCATGCCCAGTTTCAAAATCTAGTTTCAGGGGTTATTATTCACGTGTGAAGGTCTCAACCGATCTAGCTTGTCTGAAAACAATTTAGAATGAATGAGGCAAGGGAATATTTATTGCATTCAAAAAAATATATCCTTATTCATGTTTTCTACGACCACGGTCTTGAGTGTCCTTAAATTTGAATTCACAATGCAAATTGTTTTCCATGTGGTGGAAACATGTGTGTTATGTTTTTCTTTTAACCTCCCTTGAGACCTGACTAGTCTATAGAACCTCCTTTCTTAGAGTCAAAATATAGAGTCTAATTCAATTTGAATTTAATCAAAATAAGCTTTAAAATTTCAACTTTTTAGATTTGTCACTGTGTTTGAACATCTAGTTATGATCTAAAATTTGTCTTCTTTTTTGTTTTGTTAGTAAAAAATATATTCGAGAGAGATATAACTTCAATATTTGTGTATATGTTTCTAATATCATCTAGGTTGCATATATATAATATGGGTTAATGCATCAATATGGCATGGTTTAATGCATCAATATGGCATTGTTTATGATGCTTTCTTTCAAACATCTAAAACTATCCTTAGTTTGTGTCTTGTTCTTAAGAAGTAACACGTTTAAGAATGAACACAATACTTTCTTGCAAACATCTCATACTTTCCATAGTTTATTTGTGATGTGTGCTTAAGAATGAACACATTTGAACATAAATACATTCAAATTTAGAATCAAATATCTATTGCCAGATAATTAAAAACAAAAAATAAACCATCACAAGAGATTGCAAGGTATTTTGAAATTTGTCAAGTTTTCGTCAAACTTTATATATTACAGAACTTTTTAACAATATACGTTGTGAAGCTATTGCAACAATCTAGATCCCCAGCATAGATATGTCTATGCATGCATAACCACTTATACTATGAAACGAGAACTCGACACAGTTCTCGTTTTTCTCTCTCCTAATTTTAGTAGCTATTTTTACCCCTGTTTCAAAAATGGTTGATGCCAGTATCACACATTTTCATTTTCAGACATTTTTGGGGGGCTTTGAATTATCTTTGTTGTAAAATATTTTTAATTTCTATTTTCAAGTGTGTTTTTTGAAATTTAACAAAATAACATACATTTTTAAGCAATTTATAATGAAAAACATATACATTTTACAATTTTTTCTATAAAATAAGACATTTTTATGTACAAAATAAGGCATTTTTATTGAGAAAATTGTAAATAATTCCAGAAAATAAAGACATTTAAAACCATTTTCAATGAATTTTCAGAGATTTTTTCTCTAAAAATGATCATATTTCATATTAGTTATCGAAAAGTGACGACTCACATAAAGTCGAGAAAAAATATACAAATTATTTGTAAAAAACATATTAAAAACATTATATTTAGAAATTTTATTTCTAAAATAAAGTCTGAAAGTCAGAATATTACTAATATATCCGATCAAAAAATTGTCAAAAATTGTCAAAATTAACATTTTCTTCAAAACATGAAACTATTCAACAATATCATGCATGCCAAATTCTTCATCGACATTGGAATTTTCTGGAGCTTGAATTTACTCAGGGACATCAATGTCCTCTTCCATTGGGTCTTCTATGTCTGCAAGATCCTCAAAGTGCTCCTTTCCAAACACCCCTCCTAACGGGGGTTGGGGCTCTTTTGACATCTTTGCCACAAGTGTTTCACTAAACTCTCCTTTCTTCAAACCAACTTCTTGCAGTTCATCTGGAAGAACTTGAATAGCCTTAATTCTTTGTTTTATGTAATTTCATTGGAGTGGATCATTATCAATCGATATGCAATTTCTTCCTTTCTGTAAGGAGCATGCTATTGTTGTACCTAATCACCAAAAACAAAATTAAAGTTAAGTGATATGAAATATGATTAGGATAACACATACAATAAAACTTGATATATTATTTCATATGTAATATGAGAAAGTTTACCTGAACCCGAGAACAAATCTAAGACCCAATCTCCTTCTCTTGGAAATGTATCTATGAGATAATTAATCAATGCTTGTGGCTTTTGATAGATGTTTACAGTCACTCCTTTCAAATCCCTTTCTTCATATGTTAATTTTTTTACCACGGCATTATAACTCAATATCTGACTATGTTTTCCTCCTCTCTTTTCATTGATTGAAAGAGGTTCATAAGCATCTTCCTGTGTCCAAGTTGCAACATGTATGTCGGGCATTGAGGGCCGCCGTGAGGGCCACCCTTTGGCGCCCAAGCGGCGAAGACAAGACAAGAAATCGTTCAGTTGACTGCTCTTTTAACTTGCGTTTGATCAGAATGAAATTTCTGTTTCCCCTACTTCGTTCAGTGATAAATTCTCTGTAACATTTCAATTGTACTGACTTCAAATGTAAAAACCATTATGACAGACTCGACGAAATTCTGTTGGGCGATATCTGTTTTCTATATTAAAACGTTTAAAATACATTCATAAATTTAATTTTAATTATCTTATAACATTTCAATTTACAATATAGTAATTTTTTAAATAATTATTTAAAATATCTTTAAATATGAAACAAGATTATAGTCATCGAGGGCGGCCGTGAGGGCCGCCCTTTGGCGCCCAAGAGGCGGAGACAAGATAAGAAATCGTTCAGTTGATTGCTTTTCTAACTTGCGTTTGATCAGAATAAAATTTATGTTTCCCCTACTTCGTTCAGCGATAAATTCTCTGTAACATTTCAATTGTACTGACTTCAAATGTAAAATCCATTATGACAGACTCGACGAAATTCTGTTGGGCGATATCTGTTTTCTATATTAAAACGTTTAAAATACATTCATAAATTCAATTTTAATTATCTTATAACATTTCAATTTACAATATAGTAATTTTTTAAATAATGATTTAAAATATCTTTAAATATGAAACAAGATTATAGTCCTAATAATCTACATTCACAAATGTAATTTTAATTATCTTAGATTTTTTAGTGCTGGTTTAAAACATCTTTAATATCAAAACTTATTTGTTTGATTGACAAACTTAATTATGTGACCGAGTTAAATGTTTATGTATAAATAAATGTTTTCGTTTCTATTCATATATTGCACTGTAATGTCATAACATCTAAAACAATCTACACTAAACTCACTCTCTATAAACAAAAATAATAATAATAAACCTAACTTGAATTTAAGTGATAAATAAAAATTAATGCTCAATTATTTAAAAACTAGTTTTTAAATCACTAAATGATGAATTTTACCGATTGGTGACTTTTGGATCATCCCTATCTGGCATATATATTTTTTTTGTTTCTTTTCTATCTAAAGTCTCAAAGTGATAGCAATGTGCAATCCATGCCATTGTCCCTTGCAAGCTATAGTTCAATCATAGAATCAAAAGTCTAATTGAAGCTTTGTGTGTACGGCATCAAGGGTCCCACTTGGGCGCCAAAGGGCGGCCCTCACGGCGGCCCTCGATGCTGGGCATCGAGGGCATGGAATACATACCAACAATTCTGGTAGCTAGGAACATATTTTGCTGAAACCCATTTGCGAGCATGTGGGCATGGGCTTTCTTACCTTCTGCGAATGCCTTCGCAGAGCCACATGCATCCAGCAGTGAAGTGTACATGGCGTCCTCGACCGCGATGCCTCGTTCATCCATGACATTCAAATAGCCCAACGCTTCCTTCAATCGGCCTTCCTTTCATAGTGAACTGAACTCTGCGCTCATGGTAGAAATGATTTTATTATGTTGATTTTGCTGGTGTTTTAGGCTAGATTCAGGACTAAGAGAATTGATTATTATATTGTTTGTCTGTACATTTCTACTGCTTCGATGTTTGAATTGGGTTTCGGTTTTCAATTGGGTATTGTTTTCGATTGGGAGCGACGGTGTACGTAACAGTGCCAACGTCGCCATAGCCATTAATATCTCCAATGACAGAGAACGTATTTATGGTTTCCCTACTCTATATGTCACACTGGGCTATCTCATCTACAAAAGGATGGGCCAAAACCTACTCAAGGTATCCCACTGCTCTGAATGATCCACACAAAACTGTGAACGGGCAGTTTTGTTTTGTAAGTTTTGTAGATGAGCCTCTCTATCTTGAAGTAACTAGCAACAGTTATTATAAGAGAAACCTATCGAACCGACCACCGATCAGACTATAATCTTGTTTCATATAAGATATAGTTCAATCATAGAATCAAAAGTCTAATTGAAGCTTTGTGTGGATGGCATCAACGGTCCCGCTTGAGCGCCAAAGGGTGGCCCTCGATGCCGGGCATCGAGGGCATGGAATACATACCAACAGTTCTGGTAGCTAGGAACATATTTTGCTGAAACCCATTTGCGAGCATGTGGGCATGGGATTTCTTACCTTTTGCGAATGCCTTCGCAGAGCCACATGCATCCAGCAGTGAAGCGTACATGGCGTCCTCAACCATGATTCCTCGTTCATCCATGACATTCAAATAACCCAATGCTTCCTTCAATCGTCCTTCCTTGCACAGTGAACTGAACTCTGCGCTCATGGTAGAAATGCTTTTATTATGTTGATTTTGCTGGTTTTTTAGGCTAGATTCGGGACTAAGAGAATTGATTATTATATTGTTTGTCTGTACATTTCCACTGCTTCGATGTTTGAATTGGGTTTTGGTTTTCAATTGGGTATTGTTTCGATTGGGAGCGATGGTGTACGTAACAGTGCCAACGTCGCCATAGCCATTAATATCTCCAATGACAGAGAACGTATTTATGGTTGCCCTACTCTATATGTCACACTGGGCTATCTCATCTACAAAAGGATGGGCCAAAACCTACTCAAGGTATCCCCCTGCTCTGAATGATCCACACAAAACTGTGAATGGGCAGTTTTGTTTTGTAAATTTTGTAGATGAGCCACTCTATCTTGAAGTAACTAGCAATAGTTATTATAAGATAAACCTATCGAACCGACCACCGATCGGACTATAATATTGTTTCATATAAGCTATAGTTAAATCATAGAATCAAAAGTCTAATTGAAGCTTTGTGTGGACGGCATCAACGGTCCCGCTTGGGCGCCAAAGGGCGGCCCTCGATGCTGGGCATCGAGGGCATGGAATACATACCAACAGTTCTGGTAGCTAGGAACTTATTTTGCTACAACCCATTTGCGAGCATGTGGGCATGGGCTTTCTTACCTTTTGCAAATGCCTTCGTAGAGCCACATGCATCCAGCAGTGAAGCGTACATGGCGTCCTCGACCGTGATGCCTCGGTCATCCATGACATTCAAATAGCCCAACGCTTCCTTCAATCGGCCTTCCTTGCACAGTGAACCGATGGTTGAATATTTTATGCAGCCCTCGATGCCCGGCATCGAGGGTGTCCATGAGGGCCGCCCTTTGGCACCCAAGTGATAAGAAATTACCGGTAATTGGTGAATAGGTGATAAGAACACTCAACAAACTTGAGAAATTAGGTTTTGCTTAACCTGGTTTCATGAGGTTTTACGTAAGCACATAGGGTTAGGTTCCCATGAATAAATTGAATTTCGCATTATTAACCATCATGAATTGATTTATATAGTCGCATTAAGAACATATAGCGACCACTATAAATGATTATTTGCTTGTCGTACATGTGGTGATAAAGCACGATAACTAAGGTTCAATGTACTTTGGAAATATTTGTATTAAAATGACATTTTAATACATTGTGGGTGGGGGTGGTTATTGTCGCTTCATGGAATGCATCTCTAGATGTGATAGCATGTCTAGGTCACCTTGTTT
The DNA here is from genome assembly GCA_001517045.1 of Pseudotsuga menziesii. NCBI lineage: Eukaryota > Viridiplantae > Streptophyta > Pinopsida > Pinales > Pinaceae > Pseudotsuga > Pseudotsuga menziesii. Next base: position 20,053 of record LPNX010803757.1, read on the forward strand.
TCACTCTTATGCAGTGGTAGTGGCAAGTTTAGATAGTGTTTGCTAGTAGATTTTAATGCATTCAAATGGTCACTGCTCATCGCCTTCTTCATAGATTTAGATGCTTTACACTAATGGAGTGTTTTAATGTGGCTTTTGGATCATAACATAGCCTAAAATTTCCTTTTACTTAAGATTTTTGTTGCCCCATTTTGTTTACAAAATAGCCAAGGAAATGCATTAGGCTTATGAGCTCACATATTCATCTCATAAATTTGTGTCAAATTCAGCGATGTGGTGCCCACTACCTTATTGTCATATAGGGCCAAATAGTTGCAAATATTCGAGGAGTTGATAGAGCAGGGGTTCTCGCCAATAGTCCCAAGCATTGCCAGGGATGAAGCAAACATTGGATCCATGAGCAACAAAGACTTCCACAACAATGACCTAACTACTACATGAGCATTAAAGACTTCTTGCATCACTCTTTGTGTGACAAGGATTCATTTACAAGTTTTTTTATGGAAACCAGACTTGGGTAAGGAAATGTATGAACCATAACTTGCTTATCATTCTCTGACTTGTTATCATTCTCTAATCTTAGTAAACTTGGATTCTTTATCATATTATCATTGCTTAATCCTCTTCATGCTTGCAGGGGTAGCTATGAAGGTGACCAAGTATCAATAGGTCATTGGACTCACTTAGGAAATCAAATTTGAGCAACACCTCTAATTAGGTGGTACTGGTTTTTGTTTCTCTAAACCTATTGATGCAATTGCAACTACAATAACATCCAATATTTCTAGTCTGTGACGGTCGAGTTCCAACTAGTTTAGTGGTCTCATTGACCTCGCTTCTATAATTATTATGCACATTTATTTATTTGACCCTACTTCTTACTAATAATAAAGGATGTTGGAGACTTAAACAATTTTATTTTTTATGGGAAAATGATAGGTCGATGCTTGCTAATAGAGTCTCTAGGCCATGATTTTTTCAATCTGTAGTTTGTATAGGTGTTGTTTGATTCATTTTCTCATCATCATATAGTAATTACTTTACCTACTCATATTTTCATGGTGTTTATATTGCTAATGATTTAATAGTCAAATTTTCTAATGATTTGTTGGTATCACTTTTGAACCTTACCTCCACTGTCATACTTGTGGAATGCACTCAAGCTCATCATCAAACTAAATAATAAAGCTCATGTCAAGCTTTGTTCGAATGTTCAATTGAAGTTGTTGCCTTTAATCTGTAAGCCCTTTATGAAGCACTTGATCTCATCATCAAATTGAAAAATGAAACTTAGGTTGATCTTTTTTCATATGTTCAAGTGAAGTTGAGGACATGATTTAAAATACCTAGTTGAGCTTCTCCCAATATGCCTCTAGTTGTTGTGAAACATGACCAACCAGTAGTGGGATCCCTCCAGGTTAGAAATTGATAATTTAACCAACACCTTCCCCAATTTCAAATTGTAGTTTGAACACTACTAGTCCATGCTGCAATCTCCAACTATGGATTCGAAACCCCCATATACGAGTTCTTCAATAACTTCAATAGTGTTGAATGTTCTAAATGAAAGTTGACTGCCATGTTCTAGACTTCAAAGGATAGCATGTAAATAACAAATAAATAATGTCCACTCTTATAAATTTGGAGGCCAATGCAATTCTCATAGCCAAACCCTCACCAAAACCTTGAAGAAAGGGCACATATCCATTTCTATCCAAAAATAATAATCTTAGAACCATGCGATTCAATCCTGGCGAGGACACTTAGACTCGATGCTTCTAAATTGATCCTTATAGAGGTCTATGATTATTTCCCCCCCTAAGTACATACACACTCACACACACATCATAATAGTTATGTAGGTCGACCTATCTAGGTAACAATAGAATTGGATCTCACATAGGCTAGAGGTGGTGAGGATGGAGAGAAGGGAAAACCATACATTGAGGGTTCAAATCCTATAGAGGTCTCTAATGGCTACATGTGGATTCTATTCATTATTTAAGTGAGACATATTGCTTCTTATGTCAATGATGTTAGTTATGTACATGTGCAACCAAGATGCTAATACGTCACTTCTTACATGTACAAATATTTAGATGTGATTATTTTGTAATTTGTATATATGATCAAAACTTCAAGGAGTTCTTGTGAAGAAAGGTTTCTCTAAATTTATTGTGTTATGATGATATTTGGAGAAGAAAATTCATATATAAGTAAATTGTTTCACTAAATTTTAGGAGGATCACTTGCTTTTTATGTTTAGAATATTTTGCAGTGAGATTGAAATAATATTTTATTCGAAAATAGAACATATAAATTCATACTCATAAACATGGAAGCCTTAATATTGTTTAACCTTGGTACACTAGCCTCTTACAAAATCTCATTAAAAAGAATAACCCAAAAATAGATTCATTTATGTTTGTTTAAGGTTTCTTTAAATTCCTTTTACCTTTTGGTGCATTCTTTAGTATCTTCTATGAAAATTAGAAATTGTTTTGGCCAAATTTCGTTCACTGTTTAGTTGGGTGCAAATTTGTTAAGAGTCACACATCCAATGATTTTAATGGTATTTAAGAGTCACGCATCCAATGATTTTAATGGTATTTAAGAGTCACACATCCAATGATTTTATAACGTAGTTAAATATATAGATTTATACCTATATTATATTTTTCCAGAAAGTTGTAATTTATCTCTTCAAGATTTTTTCTTTTTTTCCAATTTAAGGTTGATTCTAAAGTTTTGTTAAACAACAATATGGGATGTTTAAGTTCCATGGCTCTATTTTTTACCCTAAAAAAAAAACTTGTATACTGGTATCAACACTTTTCTATTTGGGGGGTGTTTTTGGTGTTTTTTTTGCAAAAATCATCGTTTTTATGGGTAGAGTTCTCGTTCATAGTATATAGTTCTCATTTCATAGTATAAGTGGTTTCATCCCTAAGTTGAGGAAAAAGATTGCATTTCATCATGATCTATCGATCCAGAAGTTTCATCCCATTAATATTTCCCATTATTAACACCATTTCATAAAAAATTTCTTTACCAATATCATTAAAACTGCCATGTGGGTGCAAAATTAAAAAAACCATGATTACATAAATAGTCATGAGTTTTACATGTAGAACGGAAATATAATTTCACTTTATGACTCTGTGTTTTAGTCATTTAGATTTCTAGAATAAGGATTACCTTGTTTTTTCTTTCTTAATCATCTAATTTGGCTTTCTAATATTGTGTACAACTACACAGGTGAGGATGTTACTGTGAATAATTATTTCACTTATCTTCTTGGAAATAAAAGTTCAGTAATTGGTGGAAGTCGAAAGTTGTTGAAAGTGGCACCAATGATCAAATATTCATTTACTACTCTGAGCATGGAGGTCCTAGAGTGTTTCGTGAGTATTTCTTGATCAGTATTTGAAGTTGATGATGGTGTATCTGATGATATAGAAGCCACTGCTTAGATAATTGGAATAGATTTAATTTTTTCATATTTTTATTTATAAATCGTTAAAATATGAAAATAAAGTGAATCCAGTTGCACATTAAAGAAATACACAAGATAAAACTTATAAATCTACATTTTTACTGAATTCACAATTAGTGAGTACAATGTCAATGTGTGTGTGTGTGTTTCTATATATATGGGTGTGTGTGTCCTTGGGGATACATATAATTACCTGGTAGCTCCAAGGGAACCCTCAAGTTGTTTGATTTGTCATGTCAAAATTGTAATGGATAATTGATTTACCATGCCAAAATTTTAAGGCTCCACCAAGCTGGGTAAATTTACCTTGGGTACTATTATTTACAAAATTATAGGCCTAGAGGGTTTCCATGGATAAGTTTTCCATATAAACAATTATAATTCCCTAGTCTATAGGGATATTTTCTTAGAATGAAAATCTAGAGTTGAATTTACTATGAATAGACCACAAGGCAACTTGTAAGGCTATTTCAAGTCTGTCCAAACTCACTTTAACACACACACTTCCACCTTAGCCCACTTATGTTCATACACTTGAGTCTCGACACAGTATCCCCACATCTAGTATCACACACAAATTATAGATACTCAGTCTAATACTTTGAACATTTCCTATTAATGATAGTTTGGGAACCACACACCTAAAAACTTACATATCAAAGGGAGAGTTGTTGTTAGTTCTATCACTCCCTCTCAATGAAAACTTTCTAATATTGTTTTCAATAACACATAGAAACAAAATATGGGGCCCACCATTGAATGTAATAAAGTAACTAAGTAATCATTTGTAATGCTTTCCTATAAATGACTAGTTAGGACAATTTCTTCTTCAACCCACCCTATCTAGGCCTTCAAGACACTCTTTTTGGGTCTCTAAACCTGCCATTAGAATTGACTTGCTGCATGTAACACACATTATAGAGATTCAAATAGTAGAATCTTCTCAATGGTTTAGTATCACATGTCCACGCACCTGATACACTATCCATACATTCGTGTAGAGACACAAATTATCACTACTCACTCTAATATTTCGACATTTATAGTGCAAAATATTTAAAATACATATTTATGATGAAGATTTAAAAAATATGCAAGTATGAATAATGTTGAACATTCTATTGAGGATACTAACTATTTTCAAATTTAAGTAGTTTTAATTTGTAATATTAGAGATGATCTTTCGGTTAAATTTGTGGATTCTTCTTAGTAAAATGTAGTAAAATATATTTAAATGGCATATATCAATCATTGAGTCTACCCTGATGTAATGGATGAATTAATTATTACAAAAGTTTGTTTCTACTTAACCAATCTCTAATGTTTTGTAATTCTCAAATTCTCTTGATATGAATTTATATTTAAGTTCTTGAAATAGATTCTTTTTCATCAATAGGTGCAATATTTCTCTACCCCTTTGTGGAATTTTTTAAAAGTTGTGGGGCATTGGATTGCACCCAAAATTCCTCTCTTGCTTGACTGTTAGGATACACATTCTCAGGTGCCTTGTTGATAACGTTATTGAATTTGGTTGTAGGCCCATGTTTCTTCCACCTTATCTTTATATAGATGATTTTGTACAAGTCCTAAAGAAGAAGCATGGTGTTGGTTCCTATAGAGAAATGGTGTATGTTTTTTAGTGTCACTGTCATTTATGCATTACCAGGTCTATGCAATCTCAGTGGATGTAAAGTTTGATGTTTGATACTTATGAAAGAAATAAAATCTTGAAGGTTATTACTTTGATTTTATCCGGTATGATGAGATTGATATGTGGTTCAAAGTCGAAAGGGTCAAATTTATAACATAGGCGGTTGAGGAGATTAATGTGATTTAGATGTCTAGGTCATATATGTTGAAGCATATGAAAGTGGAAGTATTTTTGAAGGTATGCTATCAATGAACCTGAATAATATGTTACAACAACAATAAATGCCGAGGAGAACAGCTGGGGAACATACAGTCTTGGAATGGACCCCCCTCCACCTCCAGAAAACGACACATGTCCTGAAGATATTTATAGTTTTGCATGGATGGAAGACATGTTTGATTTTATCTCTTTGTTCACTTTCAACTTTTGATTCCAAAACCCATTTATAGCAAATCATTTATGGGAATTTATTCATTGCATTGGAAATGAAAGCGACAACTTCAAGGACGTAACCTTTTTGCAACAATATGACACAGTAAGTATAAAAGCTTCCTATTCTATCGCTTGTGGGTCTGAAACAATGGAAAACATCTCAAAATTAATGATTTTCCAGATTTTTTCTGATTTATTCCTGCTATGGATTTTAATCTAAGTTTTCCAATTTATTCTCCCTACATCCTTTTTATGCTGAGTTGTTCATATTTTTCTGATTTGTTGATCCCTGCTGAGTTATTTCTGAGCCCTATTTTTTAACATTTTTCTGGAATGGTGATTTTATTAAATATTCTACGAGTTGAAACTGGTTTTGGCAATAGATCCAACTTTTACAATCAACATTGAATGAATATATCTTATAAGAAAGTTGCAAGATATGTTTACAAACAATAAGATAGAAACACCATTTAAAGAAATAACCTAAGTCACCTGACACGAGGACATGGGACATAAATGACATGAAAATAGGAGTTTTCAATACGGACATGGTGACCCCTGTGCAACTAGTAGTAGTAAATGGGTGCTCACAAGAAGCTGCTACCCAATTATGATGCAATGAGAGCACGTGAGCGGAAAAACAAAAACAAAGACATGCATGCACACATTATTAAGTTATCTATGATGAACCTCCATGTTTGCTTGTCGATGTGGAAATTAGGACCGCATACGCACCCCTAGGCATGCGCACACGTGTCTGGACTCACATGCATGTTTAGTGCGTATGCGTTAAACACGCGAGCGGAAAAACAAAAACAAAGACATGCATGCACACTTGGATGCATGCACACATTCTTAAGTTAACTATGATGAACCTCCATGTTTGCTTGTCGATGTGGAAATTAAGACCGCATACGCGCCCCTAGGCATGCACACACATGTCTGGACTCACATGCGTGTTTAGTGCGTATGCGTTAAACACGCGTGCACGTACATGTGTTATGTGTGATATTCGGGTTTCTGGTAAACCTCATCTCCTCCCTTTGTAGTGTGGTCTTGATGCATTCATCGACCCCGTCATGCTCACCTTTGTCATGCCCAGTCTCAAATTAGTTCCATATATGCAACACATTGTAAGTCTTATGCAACATGCTCATCCATTGGAATACTTGGGCATTTTTGAACTAGCCTACACAACCATCTAACCATATCCAATGCTGATCCATCTGTATATATCCCTGCCTTAGTTGATCATAGAAAATTTGAAAACAATGTTTCACATAATGCAAATGATGGCATCTGTCATCACTTATGTAAAAGTTTGTCTCCTTCTGTATTATTCTATTGTTAATGTTGTTCTTAGGGCCATGACTATATGTAATATGTAACATGATGATGACTTGGTCGGAATGGTATTATTGACTTTGAATTTCATTTTGTAGCTGAAAGGTGTAGTTTTTTGCAAAATACACAATTGACAATATTGTCCCAATGGGAAAGTTGTCCCTATAGTTTTTGTACCACTCATCCTGCCATCCCGCTGCATGCACATGCTAAAGATACTGCTCTGTTTTCTTGTATAACTCTATCAAAAAATGACATACCCATACCTATTTCCATGAAAACAAGGGTCATATTAGAATGTGACCTTTAAAGAATGTATATGTAGAAACTAAACGAGTAAGAAGAAAAACATGGAATAATCATTTTCACCCGTGACTTCACCAATGCAATATTTTTACTTTCCTTCGCACTATATGATTGATAGATTACGTACTTGAAGCTCTGCATCTCCACGATCATACCTCCAATTTGTGCTCATTGCTTCCATGAATGCAATGGTTCAAAAGAGCAAACCCACTGCACCAAGAACAATTCCCATATAAACATGATTTTCCATAGTATTTTTGTACTTCATGCCTTGGACACATGAAGCTTCTGATAAAATATATCGATGCATTTGGTGGTATTACAGATTCATTGAAGCCATGTTCAATGTTAGTATGCAAATCACAAAATATATGTTTATACATGTCATAAAAATATTCATATTCTACATGGTACCTACAACAACATGCGTTTTGATCAATGCATATATGAATGTACCATGGCTTAAATTTGTCAAAGGACCTTTATCCCAAGTTCAATTGTGTGTGCTCATTCCTGAATCTCTCATAGAGTTCAGTCTATGTCATGTCAAGGAAGTGTTTGATGTGGTGTTCACATTCAGTAGAACCTTTTCTCATCTTTAGCACATCTCGTTGGTTAAATGAAGGTCTTGTATGATCATGCTAGAACTTTTTTTACTAAGTCGTGAACAACATCAATTAGCTTCATATCTCGACGAGGTAACCTGTCGACAAAATCCCAACAATATTGTCCACTTAGAGTCTCAAGATTTTGTCTAATAACAGAGTAGTTCTTAACAATTTTTCTATTTAATTTAAGTATGTGAGAAGTGTGGGACAGGAGGAAATGTTTCCACGTGGATTTGCTTACAACAAATTTTGATAAGACACGAGGAGCCACACAAAGAAATGCCATGATTGAGGTAGAGGAATCCATGTCAATATCAAAGGAATGTTATGATAAATGTAGCATGAAGAGGGGAGCATGGAAAAGATGGTAAACTATTCAATATGGACCCTCTCCCATAATTGCTTCCAAGGTTTTTTTACAAATCGAAGAGTCTCAAGAGACAACCTCATATATTCCATCCTTATGGGAAATCAAAATATATTCATGTGAGAATCATTATTGGTCTACATTGTATACTTCATCTTGTATAGATAATATGGACAACTTGGTGAACTATTCAATATGGACCCTCTCCCATGATTGCTTCAAAGATATTTTTTCAAATTGAAGAGTCTCAAGAGATATCTTCATCTATGCCATCATTGCATGAAATAAAAATGTATTCATGTGAAAATAATTATTGGTATACATTGCATACTTCATCTTGTATAGAGAGTATGGATAACTTGGTGAACTATTCAATATGGACCCTCTCCCATGATTGCTTCCAAGGTTTAGATGTGAAGTTGGGAATTCTTCTTGTGAAATTAATTGTTGTCTATGAGATATTATTGTTGTAGGCATATGATAAAATATAAATGAATGAAATGATCTCAAATATTGTGAATGAAAACAATTATTTACAATTCACCATACCTATTCAAAATGATCTCTTCTTGCAATGAAAACTTGTAGTTTGAATGTATCCACTAACTTCCAATACCACTGAAGATGTTTGTTAGATTCCAAGAGTGATATTCTATCCAATATATCAAAGAGTGTCCAATTGATGATCAAGTGTGAGCCAAATTGCAAAGTTTAGGAGCACAAAATGAGTGAACAATGGTAGAAAACCCATGAAAATTGGTATCAAACCTGAGAGGGAAGATATCTATTGTTTTTAAACTAGCAAAAGAAGTGTTCACCCATGTCTAGGAGCACGCACACATGTATAGGAGATCGCACATGCATAAACATGCATGCACGTTGTTTCCTAACATTTACAACATTAACTCACTAACGTTTATCCCATTTAATGACTAACGTTCTTCAACAATGTCTTGGTATTCACACATGTATGAGTATTTTTACAATATAGTCTTCACCTCTACTTTATTCTTAGGCCCATGGGTGTCACTATGATGTCTTAGGTTCCTTACCTATGGCTAGTGGAGGGTAAGGGAGGCCTCCAACAAAGACCAAGGTTGGGTGTCAAGGTTTAACAAAGGTTTGGTGGCGACCATGGTCAATAACACATGGCCTCAAGCCCTAGTGCGACAGTAGTGGTAGTGGAGACCACGATCATGACAATAGAGAAAGTGGCGACCATGTTCAATAACACATGGTCAATAAAACCATTGTCAATAACACATGACCTCAATCCCTTGGTCAATAACTGATAGATGGCGTGCTCATAGCCCTCTAAAATTTATATCATTACTAAAAAAGATACAATGGATTCGCTCACCATGTACATGGTCATTTGATGTACAACATGTTCGATCATTATGGGAAAGGATGCATGACGTGTTCTATGTGTGTGTGTGTGTGTGTGTGTGTGTGTGTGTGTGTGTGTGAGAGAGAGAGAGAGAGAGAGAGAGAGAGAGAGAGAGAGAGAGAGAGGAGGATGTTTAATGAGATATATAGAGAGTGGGAGGGGGGCTAGAGAAAGATCATTTGAGCCTTAGGCTATAAACAAGAGAGAATGAAGTGTTCTATGTGTGTGTGTGTTAGAGAGAGAAATAAAGAGAGAATAGAGAGATGGAGAGTGGGGGGGTGAGGGTAGAGAAAGATCATTAGGCACTTAGATGAGAAACACCACTTCTAGGGCTTAATCATGATGATAAACCTC
>LPNX010803757.1:35000-150570 GCA_001517045.1 Pseudotsuga menziesii
CATCTATAATGTCAAGTGGCAATGCATCTTGATCTTTAAATTCTTTAATATATTTTTAAAATGTATTAATATTAACCAATTCGATATTGTTGTGAATATAATTAACACTCAATAAAAAAATATCTTTTGGTAAACCATTTGAAAATATGATTTAAATTCTTTAATATCTTTTTATATTTTATTAATATTAATTAAGTGGATGTTGTTGTGAATATAATTAACACTTCTTAATAGAAAAAAAACAAGTTTGAGGTATATTATTAGGTTAATGGAGAAAATTGGTGATATCATAAATCAATGTCTTTTATGAAAATTGTATTCGATTATAAAAAGAAATTTTTTAAAGTTTTTCGTTAAAACACATTGTAGAGATTTTAGGAATTTGAAGAGCGAAAAACATATTTATCTGTTGGTAAGTTCATCATTACACATTTAATTTATATTAAATTTATAGTTTTAATATTTGATATATATAATAAAAAATGTGATTGTAATTACAAATAAAAATCATCTTAGGCTGTAGCTGAATTGCAACCCAAGGATATTCCAAATTGTAGTAGAAATATTAGTGAAAACTATGATGGAGAATCATGGATTAGATGGATCATGAAGATAATATTATGGATAAAAATGATGATACTAATATGATTGAGAACGACAAGATAAAGATATTCAACCACTCCACTTTTTGACCAATGAATGATGACGTTGTTGATGTTCTTGATGTGCCTCTAAATGATCAGGCATGAAAACCATTATACAAAGGATTGAGAAAAAACCTTCTCTTTTTTATTTTGTTGTTGCTGGACTTAAAAGTATTGAACAATCTTGTCATACACATGTTACACATGTCTCTCATAGATCCTAAGGTATGCAATATAATTCTTCAAAACATTTTTGTAATGTGCTTGAGAGCTGCATCATACTGGTTGTTACATCTAAGTAAGAGCCACTTCTGATGGACTGCTATTGCATAATATTTCAAGCTATTATCAAATATCTTCGAGCTTAGAGCTTTGTTAACGGAAAATTGGGATAAAAAAGACGTTATTGAAATCGATCGTGAAGCATTCTAAAATTTAGTCAATTTCTGTCAAAATTTACAGCTCACTGGAATTTGGCAGTGTACTTTGTGAAGTTATTTAAAACAATTATCTTAATTAATCAAATTATCTTAATTAATCTGCATATTCTCAGTTCCTAAAATGAAGTTGACTTGTCTTGGGCAAGAATATGTAAATTGAAGTTCTTAGAAGTAGAGGGGAACTTTAATGCTTTTAAGTTTAGCCAAACTTAAGGTCCAATTTATACATCACAAAGAGATTCATAGGATTCCATGTAAAGTAACATTTGCGTCTCATAAAATATGCCCATGTGTGGGGCCCTAAGTCGGAATGATGGCGCAACAACTGTAAAATTGCTTCATGTCTCAAGTAGAGAATTTTTCCATATTTTCCACCCTTAATAATCTGTATAAATGGTCATTCTACCCTGCAAATCCATATTTTTAGAACCAACAAAAGTTTAACAATGTGACTCAGAGACTCGAAGCAGCTAAAAGTCATATAACATTTGAGAATAAAAACTCCAGTCTGTATTTAGGAGAGTAGAATAACCTACCCAACTCTTTTTTCAGCAGAGAGTTAATTCCTAATATAAGTGCTATGACTGAAAACATTATATGAAAAGAAAGCATGGAAAAACTAAGTTTAAAATTGGAATCCAGGTCTAGGTCCAATAAAAATTGTAAGTATGGTTTAAAAACTAAATGCCATGCTAAGCAGAGCGCCAATGCCATAACGTGAGACAATTCTGAAAAGGGCAGTGGTTGCTCAAGAGGGGCAGTGGTTTCTCCAACATGGTTTGAATGATGGATTTCAAGAGCAGAACAAGTTTGGCTACTAAGGGATTGAGAAAGCCCATCAAAGCAGAACTTGTTTTAAAGTTTCTAATGTGTTACCCCTCACTTTGCAAGGGGTTGATGAGGGCAATTTTTGGTTTATGCCATTCTTTTAACGACTAAAATTAAGAATTCCTTTTAAGTCATTATTTTAGTTTGTTGGTATTTATAGACATTGCTATACAGTATATTTTGTTCGTTATTGGTGATACATCATCTTTTAAAGATTTACTAAGCGCACTAAAAATTAAGTATTTATGAAGTTTTTTTTATATCTTATTTTAATCAATTATTTTTTACATCTTATTTTTGTTTCTATTTCTCATTTCTTTGTGCTTTGTATTTTATGCTCTAAATAGTTTCCTTACTTCCATTGGTTTCATTTCTATCTTTCTAGGATCCATTGCTCGTGACATTGCTTTGTTGTATGTAAAAAATATATATATACACTTTAAATGAGCAATCTTTATGTTTTTTGTTTCGCAGTTATTTTGATTGTCATTTCTCTTTCCTTATTAGTCACTGCTTAAAATTTATTCAAATTAAAGCATTGTGAATGATTTCCCTTTAATAATTTATGGTTCCTTGTCCATGGTCTTCTCTTTCTAACTTTGGAAGATACACAAAATAATCAGAGCAAGAAATGCATTTGCACCTCCATATCGATGCATTTGTGCTGAATGTAAACAACCAATGATTCAGAGCTGTGTGGTATGAGCATTCTTAAAACATGAAATGAAAACTATATATGAACATAACCTATAATGCAATTCGGACACAAATCATGGACTGATAGAATGCACGTTGCACAACCCGCAACTAAAGGAGTATAGGCTAGGAGTAGCAAATATTTCATTTGAAGAATATCCAAAAAAAATATCGTCGACATTTTTCAATCTACGAAGGTTCTCACAGCAAGGGCTTTTTAAATTTTCCATTAACAACAAAATCATCAATTTGAAAAAAATTAACTGCCAGGTACACAAATCCATATTCTGTTTTTAACAGTTCAAGTTTCTTATTCAATACTTTTCACATATGGAAACTTTGTTTTCAAAATTATATTCTGTTGCATTAGCTACAAACGCAAACAATTTGATGCTTCTTTGTTTAAAACAATTTCCTAATATTTTCTTGCTTAAACAATCGTCACAAAATTTCGATACACCTTTTCTTTTGACAATATTTTTCCAAATTTAATAGTTTAATGATAAAATGCCATTATAGATATAATTTGAGTTAAAATATTGACATCAGGTAGAATGCTAGTTTCACTTTTTCCAAATTGTTAATCTTGAAATATTTACAACTTTCCTTTTCCTGGGAGACTTTGTGATGAGCTACAATGAGCTTGAAATATTCACAACTTTCCTTTTCCCAGGAGACTTTGTGATGAGTTAGAGTTAGAAAAATTATTTTGTTGACATGGTTGTTAAAAATATTGATCACCTACTTTTTGGTCTCTGTGAAAACTACTCACAATAATTAATTTTTTCTCTTTGAAATTTTGTAAAGCGTTTTTCTGCTCTCAAATAGTTTGCTTAAAATTAGTCACTCATAATTTACATTTTCCAGATCATTAATGAATGATTTAAGAATTTATATCGTTTTATTCAATTTATGCAGGTAAAATTAGGATGTTGTTGTTGATGGTTTTTTCATATTTCCATTTTAATGGATTAACAAAGAAGTATAGTGATTGTTAGATTGAGATTTAATGGTTTACAAATTTTCTCCTATAAATAGACACTAGAATAATGTACCTGTATATCATATATCCTTCAGTTTTTTTTAACAATGTTATGGGCTACTTTTTTTTCATACAGTCACTCCATCTTACCATTGTTGATGACTTTCGCGCATTTGAATCTAATTCACGCTTTTTCTATGCCAAGTATATGCACATTATTTCTACAACAACATATGTATTTGAATAGACTTATTAAAAGAGAATCATTTAAATATTGGCCATATATGTGTCTTAGTGATTAGGCTTCCACCATTGCAATTTTTCTAATTGTTCTGACTACAGCCTGCATGCAATGTGCAGGAACAAGTGATTTCAAAAATCTACGACAATCACAATCGGGTTACTGTCAATAGAGAAGTTTTTACATGGAATTTTCTAGAAACAAAGTACAAAGATTTCCGTGCCCATCCAAAAACAAAGAGGCAACTTGATACTTTGCATCACAAAACTAGCTTAAAGTTGTGATTTTTTTCTTTTATTTTAACAAGAAAGTTGTCTTTTATTTTTCCTTCTCCTTTGTTAACAGAATAAGCAAACACAAATGACTTCACACAATGTGCAGTCTTTAATCAACTTATGCTTATTTTTGAGAGTTTTTCTACTTAACATTTCCACAACTACATGCCATGTACTAGGAAAATATATTTTTCAAGTAATTAACATAAAAAAGAAACCTCTCATGTTTTTCTACATAGCAGTGTTGTTTTTTTTTCTATTTAATCTCAGTTCTGTTACAATAATCATGTTAAAGGTCTACATATTTGGTATCTAGTTGAAATTATATATATATATATATATATATATATAATTTAGGAATCAATTGGATGCTTAAGGATATGTATTATTCATTATAAATATTCAATTTTTATGGCAAATTGGATGGATGTTATTTTGGGAACATATTTAAAATTTGGCAATGAGTTAGATGATTAGCAATATGTACTATCTATTGTAAATCTGGAACTTATTTTTGGAACATATTAAATGAAGCTGTGTATACTTTTAAATAGATAAATATCAATAATTTTTTTTTAGATTTTTTTATTCTTCATAATATTTATTTAGTAATAATATTAAAAGATTGTTAAGTTTATTTTTTGATATGCATTTCAAACATTACACTATTTTAAGTTGTGATTCTAACATTACAGTAGATTAGTTTACAATCATATGTTGAATGCATTATTATACTTGATTAGAACATTTTTTTTTTTTAAAGAAATATCTAATGACTTCAGCTAAAGGTAGAATTCAATCCATGGTGGCTAACATCAATCCACAGTTTACATAAATCCAATATTGAATTCAATCTAAGTTTGACTTCAATCCATGGTTGGATTTAATCCATTATTGTATTCAATCCAAGGTTGGCTTCAATCCAAGGTTGCGAGCAATCAATGGTTGGCTTAAATCCTATGGCAACTTAAACCCAAGGTTGGCATTAATACAATGGTGACTTCATAGTTGATGTTAGTTGACTTTAATCTATGGTGGACCCATGTTGACTTTAATTAAGTTTGACTTTGAAATCCATATTGACTTTAAACCATGCATACATTAATCCATGTTAACTTTAATCAAGATTGAATTTAAACCATGTTGAATTTAATCGATCATTGAGTTTAATCCATAAATAACTTTAATCCATAATTGAAGTCAACAATAGTTTACTTTAATCCATAGTGGAATTTATCCATCTTGACTTTAAGTAAGGTTTATTCAATTCATGTTGACTTAAAAGCATATTGAATTAAATACGTAGTTTACTTCAATCCAAGTGTGACTTCATGGTTGATGTTGATTGACTTTCAACCATAGTTGAACCATGTTGACCTTAATGCATCTTGACCTTAATCAAGGTTGGTTTTAATTGACGTTGAATTCAATCTATCTTGAATTTAACCCATCTTTTTTTTTTGTACTGGGAGAATCAGTAACTGGGTGGTTCTGGTACTTGCGTGACACGGGGTCCATTCCCGTCGGCTGCCACTATAACCCCAGGTGCATCCACACAGCCCGAAAGCATGGGGCACGGATAAGTTGGGGTGAGATTTGAACTTGAGACCTCCTTTACAACATTCCTTCATTTACACGGCACTTGCCAGTCAGTCTACACCCATGCAGGCTGAATTTAAACCATCTTGACTTTAATCCATGTTAACTTTAATCAAGGTTGACTTTGCTCAATGTTCACTTTAATCCATAGGTGGCTTTAATCAATTTCTCAATTCCATAGTTCACTTTAATCCATACTTGGTTGACTTTGTTTGATTCATTGTCAATTTTGGTTTCCTTTAATCAATAGTTGATCTTAAACCATGTTGAATTTACTCCATATTAACTTCCATCTATAGGTTACTTTAATCCATAATTGACTTTAGTTTTAATCCATGTTGACTTTAATCCATAATTAACAATAATACTCAGTTGACTTTAATCTATGTTAACTTTAATCCATAGTTTCCTTCAATCCATGTTGAAGGAAAACATAGTACCTCAATCCAAGTTGACTTCAATCCATGATGACTTTAATACATAGTTGACTTTAATCCATGTTAGATTTAATACATAGTTGACTTAAATCCAATGTTTAAGTTTCATTTTGCCATATTATTAATACGAGTGTTATTAATGATAATATTAATATTAATAATAGTAGTGTTAATATTAATCTAATATTATAAGTTAATGTTAATATTATTTTAATATTATATGTTAATGCTAATGTTTATTAATATTTAAATATGGTTAGTTGACCCTTTTACATAACAAGCTGCTCACAGCCGAGAACCTGCGAAAAAGGGGCATTCTTGGTCCTTCTCGATGTGCCCTATGTGGCTTAGCCGAAGAGACAACCAACCATATATTTTTCCAATGCAAAATCTCTTTACTTGCCTGGGAGATCGTCCTCCCTCTGGATTTTCGGCGAGTCCTGCCAAACTCAGCGCTTCAGCTCTTCAAAGACTGGATGAGCCTCTTCCCTGGGTCTTTGAGAAAGAAACCCACCTTGAGCCACCTTTGGGTTTCTCTTCCAAAGAATTTATGTTGGAAGCTATGGCTAGCAAGAAATCGTGCCATATTCAAGGAGGAAAAATCCATCCCGATCATCATTGCAGCAAAAACCATAGGAATGATTGCTGAGAAGTATGCCTCCAACAACATCGTCTTCCCGATGCAAGAGTCCATCCCTGAACCATATGCCATTTGGTGCAAAAACTTTCTAAAAGAGGGAAGTTCCCTTTAGTCCAAAAGCAACACAAGAAGAGTAAGGCATCCTAGACGGACCCTTCCCTGGGAAATTCGCCTCTCTGACAATGATTTTAAGCTCTGGCTCAAAGAAAAAAACTCATTTGCCTTTTTCTTTGATGGTGCTTCGAAAGGTAATCCATGGGTGGCAGGCGCGGGGGGGATTCTCTTGAATCCCGAAGGATATGTTGACCAGACCTTTGCTTGGGGGCTTGGGAGAAGAACCAACAACGAAGCGGAATGGCTGGCCCTTATTCAGGGTCTACACCTCTTACACAATATGAAGATTCACAGGGTTTTGATATTTGGGGACTCAAGGCACGTCATTTACAAGATGGTCAATGGATATCCTTCAAGAGCTATCAAATGTCGTCGGTTACATGGGAAAGCCAAGCTTCTCATGTCCAAATCCTATGAGATTTATCATATCCTTCGGCAAAACAACACCGCCGCGGATAGTATGGCCAATGTGGGAGGCTCCCTCCCGCAAGGGATTTTCAGTCAGAACGGAGCCCAGCCCTCTCTCAAACCTATTCCTTAATGAGGTGTTGGATGCTTTCCACTCACTTAACCGTCTATTGGATTTTCCTATTGTCATAAATAACCCGCCCCCAACTCTTTGAAATTACCCCTTTCTTCCCTTCCTCTCCACGCTCTTTCTTCTCCCCCTCCTCCTCTCTTTCTTCCCCTCTTCCCTCCTTCCTTCATTATCCCCTCCTTTCTTTAGCCCTCCCTCCCTACTTCTTTTTCCCCTACCTCGATTTTCCCCTTCCCTTTGCAGCTGGCCTACATTTTTCCGGCTCTCTTCATTTAATCGCCCATCCTCTCATCTCTCATTTCCTGGCCGCATGGACTACGGTCTGCCCTTCCCTTTTCTCGAGCTCCCCCTGCATTAATTTGATGAGGCGGTGGGATGATTGATATCCTCCCCCGCATGTTTGTTCTGATCTCGGGCATCTCCAAATGCCGCTCCATAGTGAAGTCATGCATTCTCTCTCGGTCTTGGATGCGTTCGGCTCTCATGACAGGTCTCGAATTCTTCAGGAGGTAGTGACTAGTATAGAAGGAGGTCATTTGCATGGTATTCCCTGGCAAGTTCTCCCCTTGACTCATTCATTTGTTAAGGAGAGGTTGTCTCTTGCAGCCCTCTCCAACTGCCGCTGTAATTTCACGTCTGTGCTGTGGCCCCGAGGCTTTGGTGCAGGCATAAATTCCATTCGTTTTTGCAGCCCGCGTCGTATTCTAGGTTGCATTTGTTCTGGGTGGAAGGAGGGCATGGTAGGAACTTTGGTCTTCTCTGACAGGCAGAGGGGGCTTGGTGCTTCAACAATAATTGTTAGTGCTTAGTTGCATTCTTAAAGGTCCAGTGCTTGAGGTTTCTAACAACACTTTAATTGCTGATTCTCTATACAGACAGTTCGACTGTCTAGATATATTCTCTAATTCGGACAGGATGGCTCAACCAGGGGACAATGCAGGCATCCAAGACATGAAGAAAAATTTGAGGCGTCTGTATGAGTTGGTTTCCATAGGAATCATGGATAATAGGGAGATAGCCCGAGACATAAAAAAGATAGAGGACACTGTGAGCTACACTTCCCTTCAGATTAGCAATCATGACTCCAGGATTGACGATAGCGAAAGCACCCTGCGCGAGATGCTGGGGAAGGTGGATAGGATTCAGGAGGACCTTACGCGACTCATCTCCATGAACCAGGGCAGCAGGATCAATGGAGCAACCGTTGCAGAGGAACATCCAATGGAAGAAGAGTTAGTTGTGCAGCCAGTTCACTTCAGAGGCCACCTGTAATCTGGTTTTATGGATATACATGTTTTTTTGTCTTTTATTATGTAAGCAATATATAAGGGTATACACTGCCCGTACTATTAGTCATCATGGAAGAAATCTGTTTGTAGTTTTTTGGGCATCTTCTAGGATCAGCCTACAGTGCTCTTTCTCTGATCTGCAGGACTATCCTTCCTCTTTTTTGCTATGTATTGAATGGCTGTGCACAGCCTGTTTATAATATACTTGTTTTTAGTTTCTGTTAAAAAAAAATATTTAAATATGGTTAGTTAATAATAAAAAATAATATTGATTAACATTAATCAATAAATAATTTTAATTAGTATTGATTTTATAATTGATAATAATGTTAATAGTTAAATTAATGTTAATTAATAATGAGGATAATATTATATAAACTATTAAGGTTAATAGTAATAGTATTATTATTATTAAAAAAAAAAGAAAATTAATTATTAATAATACCTAAATTAATAATATTTTATTAAATATTCAATATTCAATAAATTAATTTAATTAGTATTATTATTATAAAATGAAAATTATAAAAATTATTATTTTATAATAATTATTGTTGAAATAAAAGGGTTATTTAACCTAATCAAAGAAGACTCCCTCGTAAAAAAAAAGTCAAAGAAGTCAAGTCAACAAGACCGTCCATCATCGAAGAAAACCAAAATCAAGGAAGATCAGCAATCAATGAAGAGCTGAAACGTCAAAGGAAGACTCATCAAGAAATCGATAGCCATATATCATTAAAAAAGTTTGGGACCATGGAAGTTGATCTGCAAGCACAAATAGAGAAATTAGAAGCCAAATTAAAACGCTATAGAAGAGACAATGAAGAATTACAAAACATGAATATGAAATCGAAAATGTTGATTAAATTACATAAGATGCAAAAAGAGCGCAAGGAACAAAATATTTCCGACCAGAACAATCATATAGAAAATTGTCGCCACAAATTAAGAAATTAAAAGATGAAAAATGATTTCAATCAGAGACAAAAAATTCAAGAGATAAAGAAAGAAATAAGTGATTACAAAATAGAAATAATACGCTTGAACAAAATTGTTAATGACAAAGATGAAGAACTGACGCACATACGACAAAAACTAGAAGATCAAGAATCAGTGGTCGACCAATATAGACAACATATAATAGTTCTTCAACAACAAAAAATGACGACTCTAAAAAGGAACACAACCTGGAGATTGCAAAAAGTAAGAAAACAATATCCAACATTTCTGAAGAAATTTTCAGATTAAGAAATCATAACAAGACCCTGATTACAAAAATAAAAAAAATGAAAAATAGTAGCAAGAGGGAACATTCCGGTGAAGGATTCGAAGGAAAAATACTCGAAAAGCAAGAAGAAAACTAGTGTCTAAATAATCGTAATCAGGAACTACAGAATCAGATCAAGGAGTTAGAAATTGAAAAAAAATTGCAAGAGGAAAGAATCGAAAGGATTCAAATTCATGAACAATATACTGGATAACCAAGAAGCACAATCCAGGAAAATGCATCCAAAAATCAAATCGAGGAAGTGAAGATAGTCCTCGTCACTGTCCAAAAGAAAGAAGAACAAATGAAACCTACACCTTACAGACATCCTAATTGTAATCATCATTTTGACCAACGACAGGGTTGAAATGAATATTCACAGAATACTTATGTGGATATGTGAAAATATCGACCTACTAAACAACCATCAAGACAGATCGTCCCACAAAATGATCTCATAGCTCCGATAAAAATAGATCTGGGATGGACCCCAACAGATATGATACGACAATTCTCTTGGGGAATCTGTAATTCGTATCGTCTCATTTCCTCAAATGTCACAAATACAAAAAGGGAAGGAATCCCGAGACACCGGATTAAAATAAATCAAACATTAAAGTCAATACATATTTGAGGACAAAGATTCCCTTAAGGGGAATGCAATGTAATGAACATAAAATAAATATAATAATTAAATAGCTACTAGTAAACATAATTAATTATACTTAAGATGAAAGGACATGACCTTTCATTAACCATTCCCAAGCCTTATTTAATAGGCAGGTCATCAACCATTGTAATCATCTTATCTATTCTATCATCAATATACATATTATGGCTTATTTGATTTACCAAGTTTTCTCATGAATATTATTGTATGAGCAAATAATTATTCGCTTCAAGCTTGAATATGACAAGGAATAGATCCAGTTGTCTACTTTCTGTCTTGGAGGTACCGTAGCCATCTAGTGGGAAAGTAAGCCACAAGAAGACCTCCTTATAAAATGTAAAATTATTTCTTCCTGGTATGAATTTATTGTTGCGTTAAAAAAAAATTATCCATTAGACTACATACAACAATTCATGATGGATTGGAAAATATTAAGGCAAGGTAAAGGTCATAATGTACAAGAGTACACTCAGGAATTCAGAAAGAGATCTCTGATTTAAGAAATACCTCTTTATACTGAGGAAAATATTATCAATTTTATTGGGGGATTACATAGTTATTTGCAGCATACATTACTTACATTTAATCCTACTAACCTTGACGAGGTATGTTTGCAAACCGCACACATTGAGTCCGAATGGAAGAGTGTTCATTATGTTCCTTCAGCTGAAGCCAACCAATCAAAAGAAGGAAAGGAAAAATGGAAGAGAAAGAATATAGCTACTGTGAAAAAAGGGGATACAAAGCTTTCATGTTCGCATTGCTAAAAATATGGGACGATGAAGAATAGTGTTGAAAGATACATCCAGAACTAAGACCGAAGTGGTTCAAGGATAAGAGGGGGAAGAAAACAACCACGGTTTTCTTTGAAGACCTTTGATCAAATTATGAGGATGAGACAAAGATAACAATCGTAGGTGTGAGGGGTAAATCTATGGTTGGTAATGATTCTAACATTGGTTCTTTATGTGCTTGTTCTTCTCAAGATCATGTCATTTCTAAGGATAAAAAGAGGAATGCATTGTTTCATATAAGGGTGTTTACAAAACAAACTAAGGTCGACACACTTATAGATAGTGGATCCCAAGCTAATCTCAATTCATAAGAAGTAGTTAATAAATTGGGATTACCAACAAAAGCACAAACGAAATCTTATCCATTAGGCTTGGTATGCAAATATAAAAGATTGCAAGTAATGAAACAATGTGATTTACAATTTGCAATTACATCTTAGTCTATGGACGAGGTTGAATTTGATGTGGTCCCACTAGATATCTGTGGAATTATGTTGGGTATTTTGTACTTGAACGATCAAAAGGAAATATTCTATAGAGAACATAATCAATATCACATGTTTAAAGAAGGAATTGAGTACATATTACATACACTTACATTAAAAAATGACAAATCATTGGGCACTACACAACAATTAAAAAGGGTTGTTAATGGAAGTCAAAATTTGACACTCATGTCTATGCAATGTAAGGAGAAAAAGAATCCCAAGAATGAAAAGGAAGTTTCATTTAACTACAATGTACCTGTTATGGTTGATAGTGTTTCTATGGTCAAAATTTAGCATGATATGGGTACAATCTCTTTCAAAAGTTTAATGTTGATATTCATCTTATTACTAATCAACAGTATATGGTTTGTACCTACAATATTGAATGAATATTTTGTGGAAAAAGGGATTAGTGTACTTAACATTGTCAGTGCAGTGTTGATTGTCGTTATGTTGAGTCAAATGTACATGTTCGAGGAAGAATGGATAGGTGATATGGGGCAAGTGAGACAAACATGTACTCACATGAATTCTGAATGATTCAAGATTTTGGTGGTCCAAAAGCTTTTTATTGGGAAGGTTTGATCCAGGAGCACAATCTCATAGTTGATCAAAGTTAAATTCTTAAAAATGTAAATTAAAGATTACAAGGTGAAATATGTCTTCAAGACCTTTCCATCAATTCTTATTTCGTGAAAATGGACCTCCAGACACATAATATATTCAAGTTTGAAGTTTCAACAATAATGGTAAAAATTGGTTAAAAAATATGGGTTTTGGTTAAAAAAAATTCAATAAAAAAATAACTAAAATTCCATAGTCCCATGAGCTCCAAGAGCAGCCAAATTCATAACCCGATCCTCCTAACCAACACTCCACACGATCTTTCTTAACATGTGTTTGTCACATAATATATTTAACTTTGTGTTACATTTTATTTGGAAAAAAGGGGGAG
This sequence comes from Pseudotsuga menziesii, assembly GCA_001517045.1. Taxonomy (NCBI): domain Eukaryota; kingdom Viridiplantae; phylum Streptophyta; class Pinopsida; order Pinales; family Pinaceae; genus Pseudotsuga; species Pseudotsuga menziesii. The sequence continues at coordinate 47,898 of LPNX010803757.1, forward strand.
GTGGAGGGCTAATCCCTCGACCCCATAAGCTAACATTGATCCTGATATTGTTAAAGCTTACCATTGTAACAGATATCCATATGTGAACATAATATTGTTAAACCTTTCCATTGTAACAATATCATATAATATATTATCTCTCACATGTTAAACCTTAAACATTTATGCCACCGTAATATATTGTATCACATCCCATATAAAATGGGTAGAATGAGAGGCCCACAGGTTTGAACCAAGGACCTCCACTCCATTTCCAAATGCCTTTACCAATAGATGATTGCCTATCCATTCTATAGGATATGGCAGGATAAACTTAAGAATTAGAAATTAGATTTTGGGGAAAAAATGGGTGCATGACCCTTCAACCTGCACACCCAAAACCACCCAAAAATGTTATAAAACCATGGTTTTGGGCACAGATTTTGAGAAAAAGTACAAATATGGTTGCATGGAGTTCGAGGAGGTCTTGCACACATCCCAAGGTGGTATTGAACAATTCCCAAGGTTGTATTGGAACACTTCCCAATGTGATTTTACATGCTTCCCAAGGTAGTTTATGCACAAAGTTACAGGTATTTTTGGCATGGATCTTGAGGTGGAATTCGTACACAATCCATACATTTTGTCTTTTGTGTAGAATTGTTGTCTTGATTTGCATGCTAGACGAGACCTTCACGAAAATGTATTCGAATTTATACTCATTTTTCTCAATTTTTCAAGAGGAACATTGTGGTGCGGTATTTTTCTATGTCTAACTAACAAAACTATGAAGTGTTTCCAGAACACTCAATTGTAAGCTTTGGAAGACTAATATGATCGGCCTTCCCATTGGAAGTGGCCCCGGGAGGGGTAAACCTTGTTATTAGTTGTCATCTTCATTTTATGGTTTGCATATGTATTTTATTTTCTTATGTGATTGATTTAAAGTATTAATATTTCATCTTTTAAGCTTGTCTATGAGTAATTGACATTCAAATTTCACATGCAAAATTAATGGTTAAAAAAGATCTTGAATATTTTTAGATAACTAGGGGCACATCTCCCAAGTTGAATTGAGATCTTAGAACTATCAAAACCAAATAATAATTGACCAAAATATGTCAATGTGGTGCACCCTCCCTCTTTTATAAACATTTTAGCTTTTTGGATAAGCTATCTAGCTTGTTGTTTCCTCCTTGGCCATTCTTTATATAAATTCAAAACAATCATGCTTGATAAGTCTTTGGCCAGTTGTTAGCTCATCTTTTATCCTCCTTATCTCATCTAATTCACCCACCTTATCTAGATTTCAACCTTGTAGCTTTTCTTGGTTCTTTATGGAATTTTTTAATTTCCTTCTAAATACTTCTTACAAATATTTACAAAGACCTATCTTTTTTGCTTTTGATCTATTTTCTTGCTTCCAGAGCTACTTTTGAAGCTTTTCTGTAATTTTTTTATTAGTTATCTTACTTTTATTTTGTTTTACTAAATTAGTATTCTTTTCCCCTAATTTTATAGTTTGCACATCTTTTTTTCCTTTCTTTATCCAGTTTCCTTATTTTCATTGCTTTCTAGATTTGACCACTTTCATCTAACTTCCTTCTTTGTCAAGCTTCTTACGGTCAAAATATTTTCTCTTATGTGCCCTCATGGATCCCTTGGAATTTTCCAACTCATATAATAACTAATAAAAATTAATTATTCCAAAATACAAATTGCATCTTCTAATTTATCTTAAACAACTATAATCCAAATATATTCCTAGGTGATTTATTTAATTGCATAAGGTAATTTGGATAGGGTTACTCCATTATTAATTAATTTAATGATTCTCCACTATAACCCATAGAGTTGGATGGGTTAGTGGTTGTTCCATGGTGATTTCAAAATGGGAACATGGCATTCCTCCCCTCCCAAAATTTATTTCCCTCGATAAAGAATCCAACTCCAACCATATATGAAGCCAACCAATGAGTGGAATTATCAATATATGTTGCCAACTGACTAGGATTGGAATCCTTAATTCCAAGCTAAGTACCAAAGGTCCATCATGTTTCTACTACACCACTCTGAATATAGCCATTTCCTCAATGACTAATTGTTCTCCCCCTGCAACAAAATTTTCAACCTAGTTAATACAAATGATAAGAATGTATGGATCCCATATCAGTCTAACAATTGCAAGGTGTCTCCTCTCTAAGGCTCCAAATGTCCCTGTAACTTTTGGAAAGTGAAAATTGAAAGGAATGCGAGGGTCCCACTATCTCAAATGCATCCTCCAAAACATCATAATCAATTGGAAGAATCTATCATCACGATGGATGTCAATATCACACCAGCACACTAAAAGTTGATCACTCCGAATGCAAAACTACAAATTTGCGAGAATCTCCTACTAAGCATGGAGCTCATTAATGTGGGGCCAAATCATATTAACTCCCTCAGAAATATATGACCTGATGTTAAATTTAGCACTAAAAATCACATCACTTCTACTCCCAAGACATAGGTGGCCATCCCTTGTTTATCCATGTATACTAACAACACCATCTAGAAACCATAGATGCTCATGCCACTGCTCTCTATGAATAAATTACTGGAAATAAAAAATAACTTCCAATTCAAGATCCCATTGTTCATGTTAAAATATTCTCAATGTTTCAGTCTCCTATATCAACTTGTCACTCCATAGGATACTAGGATCCCATGCCCATATTTGAAGTACACCACTTCCCATCGTTCTGAAGGTATTTTCCTAGGTCATCTAATTTCTTGCATGCACTGCTTCCTTCAACATGTTATGAGTGCACATTGAAATTCTCTTACATGGTGATTCACAATATTCCATGTAGTTTCTCACCCAGTCCATGGGTGCATGAAGAATGGAGATATCTAATGGTTGCAAATATATCTTTGTTGTTTTTGACATGTCAGTGCAATGTCTGTTATAAAAAAAGTTTCATTGCAAGAAAAAAGGAACATTTACCTTCCAAATATCCATCCCAATGGTGCCTCTATCCATCCAATCAATGAGTGAATAAATAGCTTTGTTTTCTAATGCATATGGAATGTGATATGCCACTTTAAAATAAAAAGAGTCTTTACATATAAGAATATTACAAGGTCTTTCTTTCAAGTCATGCATGTCAAACAATTCTGTGCATATGCAAACAAGTATTGTGCATCCTTGGGCCTCCATCTCATTGATGTAATTGTCTACCCAATCCATGGATAGAACACCACCATTTCTTGTTGATTTGAATACCATGGCCCTAGATATCTATCCCACAACTAAGACCTCCTCATCCTTCTTCTTAAAATGAACATATGCTTAACTAAACTATTCTTCATCATATTTTTTCACAAGCATCTGCAAATATGCATCTTTCTCATGGTCATCTTCACATGAGGTTCCTTCATCTAGTCCCTTGTGTTTCTTTCCATGTGCAATTTATTTTTCCCAATGCAAATAAGGAATATTGTGTGCTCAACTCCTTTCAAAGTTTACCAATTTTCCTCCTTGACTCTCAAAAATTTTCTTGGGTGATCTTCAAATAATCACATGTATCCCTTAGGACCCCATTCACTATTGAACCTCTCTAATTTTCACACCTCCTTGAGTGCACAATAGTACATCTCAGTCCTAAGAAGATGATACCTATCTGTAAGCAAATTCATGTAGATTTCTTTCATCTTGTCCACAGCTTCCTTGAAAGTTTTTAAATCTCCCAAGAATGAGTCTCCTTCCAATTATCCATGCCAGGAATATATCCAATCACATCTTGTCACCAAATCATTGGTATCAACAAGTTGTTGCATGGATTCCAAGAGATTCTCTTGATTTTCTCTCAGTGATCCACTCAAATGATGTGGATCAAAAGTAAGATCCTCCACCAAATATGTTTCATATAATGGTTGACATACAAGATCAACTAGCCTATGGAATAAATTTATAGCACATGTTTCCTTCTTAGCATGCATATCAACATTAGAAATTCTTGTAACATCATTTACATTATATGAAGTTGAGGGAAAGACATAGGGATGCAATGAAATGTGATATTTTCAAAAATCAATATTTACATCATACCTTTGATTTTGTTTTTCCTCCTCATGTGGTATAGCTATGGTTCCCTTCCATCAAACTCTCTGGTTCACACCCGGCTAACGTTGTTGGGAACATGGACATATAGGTTGGAATTGATGGAAATTGAGGAATCCTATAGGCCAGTAGAGAAATAATCCTATGTGTTAAAGTTGAAGGGAGCCCATGTTTTTGGAGACAAAGGAGTCGTGAAGAGAGCTCAGGATGGACTACAGTAATCATTGGATCAAATAGATCGATGATAGAGTGAAGTGAAGGAAGGGTAGAAGGACGAGGTGAAGTGACACAATATTTCAGAAATAAATGGTCAGGAAGATTCCCGCATGAGATCCAAAGGTTGGGGATAAGATCTGCAAAAGGAAGAAGAACGAGATGAAGTTGGACAATAGTTCAAAAATGAATGGCTAGGAAGCTTCCTGCACGAGATCCAACGGTTGGGGATAAGATCTGCAAAAGGAATAAGAACAAGGTGAAGTTATGTAAAGGATCGAGATCAGACAACTGAGAATAGTTCCCCAAGAATATTGGCGGTTAGAAAAAAACGTTGGGGGAAAGCCATTGTGGGAGAGGAAGTGCGGGTACAGAACTGTAGAAATCAAAAGTTCAAAATCGTGGAAAAGTTGAGTTTTCGATTTCCACATTCCACACTTGGGAAAAAACGTTGCAGGAAAGCCGTCTCAGAAGTGAAAAGGTTTGGATCTTGGGAAGTTGTGTTTTTTGATTTCTACAATCCATAGTGCAGAAAGGCTAGACTGGAAAGAGGAAAGGTCAAAAGCAAAAAGTTGAAGTCTTGGAAAGTTGTGTTTTTCGATTTTCAAAATCCACATGTGGAAAGGCTAGTGCAAAAAGGCTAGTGCGAAAATGCCATACTAGAAATTGGAAAGGGAGAAAGCAAAAAGATGAAGTCTTGGAAGTTTGTGTTTTTTTATTTCTGCAACCTGCATGTGGAAAGGCCAGTGCAGAAAGGATGGTACGGAAAGGCCAATGCGGAAACATGAAAGGAGGAAAGTTGGTGACTGGGGAAGAACACTTATGGAAACAAGAAAATCATGAAATCCAGGTTGTGGAAGAAGGTTTTGAGAATTTTTTAAAGCTAATAGAAAGGATTTCTTGATGAATTGTCCATCTGGTCATGACCTCATCTGGTGTTTACACATAGTGAATATTTCCTGCAATCTTTAAAGATGATCCCCACAAGTATGAGAGAATGTACAACATTGTTGGAAGAATATCAGATAGGTTTAATTTTGAAAAGAATTAAATGTTCATAAATAGAATTATGAAGGGCATGGTTAAAAGAGATAAAACGGTTATGACTAACAAAAGGAACATAAACAGAGTTAGAGTATTATAAGGACATGACTGTTCGAAAAAGGTATGTTGTTGTATTGATATTTAGAAGAAGTATTTAAGCAGAATATTGAAGTAGAAGAAAAGTGTCTCTATCATCTAGATCTATGCAGTTGAAGCATAAGACAGAGAACAACGAAGTGTAACTAGAAACATAGTTTATAAAGAATATCTGGAAGTCTGACAAAAATACATACAAGGGTGGAAGGGTGGTGTTAGGGCGGGCTACATTCCTGCAAGGAGGTCTTAGCCTCCTCCCAGTAGTGATTGGAGAATCAAGGTATTCATATATCCTTGTCTATAGGTGTAGGAAGAAACTATGGTGTGGGTGCATCCTTCAGTAGTGGCTGATAAACTTGGGGGTTGTGGTCTCCATCAAGTGGGTTCTTGCAAATAACTATTGTATATTGTAAAAAAAAAGTTTTGTAGCTAATAGAAATGTGTTGGTGGTTTACCTTATTGGGTTCCACATTAAAACATTGTTTCTAATTTTTTTTTTTACATTTGATAAAATAAAATAATTTTTGTTTAAATTTCTGTCACTGATTCACCCCCCCTATCAGTGACAAAAATTTATCCATCAATTGTTATCAAAGAAAGGTTCCTTCATGACATTTTAAACACTAGAAGGAAGGTCCTATTACAACCACTATGGATTGACATACAAAGATGTCAATAAGAGTCCCCATATTTGATGGTGAAGACCATGTTTTCTGGAAAATTAGAATGAAAAATTATATGATGTCCATTGGTATGGAATTTTGGGAATTTGTTGAAGAAGGATATAATGTTCCAATAGTAACTCCCACAGAAGCAGAAGAAATGAAGAAATTTTGGGAACATGCAAAGCCCTTAAATACATTACAAGCTAAAGTAAGTAAGAAGGTTCTTGTGAAAGTACTGACCTGTAAAAGTGCAAAAGAGCTCTGGGACAAATTGGAAACCATATATGTAGGAGACTCTAAAGTAAAGATGGAAAAACTTCAATTCCTCAAAGTACAATATGAAATTCTAAAAATGAAGGATGAAGAAGATATTTCATAGTACTTCGAAAGAGTTGAGAATCTTGTTAATGCAATCAAAGGTTTGGGAGTAGAAGTACTAGACTATGAGTTAGTTGAAAAGATACTAAGAACAATTCCTATGGTATATAAACCCAAAGTATCCACTCTTGAATACCGAGAGAATCTAGAAGATCTTACCATGGATGAATTGTATGGAATCCTCATAGGCTTTGAATTAATACTAGGTATTGGTAAAATCCCAAAAGGAGAAGCAAATTTCAGGGTGATCAAGAAAAAAAAAATTCAGAAGCAAAAACCTCAGACTAACCATAATGAAGAATATAATAAAGAAGAAGACAATTTTATCAAAAACTTTAGAAACGATCAGGGAAATACAAAGACAAGCTTCCCTTGAAATGTTTTAACTGTGGCATAATTGGGAAATTTCAAGCCAAGTGTCCTTATCCCAAGGAAGAGACTAGAGATGAAGATGCCAAAAACAAACAAAACAAGAAAAAGGGAAAATTCCACTATAAGAAAAATTAGAAAGGAAAAATAATTTCTACTGAAAAGAAAAAGACAACAGTTCATTTGAGGTTAGTGACAGTGATGATGAAGTCCTTTTTATAGTTATTGAAGAGTCTAATGATATAGAACAAAATGAGCATAAGAAAGATTCATAATATGAAGTAGAGGTTAATATGGAAGAAGAACTATTCAGTGCTTTGGATGGACTAAGAAGATACAAAAACAAATATAGACAACTGGAATTTTTTTTGGTTGAACAATAGGAAGAGCATGAACAAAAAGAAAAAGAGATGAAGAAAATCACGAGCAATCTGAAACACCAAATTCAAGATGCAAATAGGATAGAAGAAAAGTTGGAGAAATATCTTAAGGAAAAACAACTAATCTATGAAATAATGGAGGAATAATTAGTTCACATAAGAGAAGAGCTTGATGAGAAATTTATTCAAACTAGATATGAAAATAGTTCTAAAATATTAGATGATATTATAACCATAGAAAGGTATCCAAGTAACAAAAATGGAATAGGTTATTCTCAAGAAGAAAATCAAGTTAGCTCAAAATATTATGCAACTGATCTTCTCAATACATTGAAAAAGAAATAGGAAGAAAAGGAAAACAGTGCTCAGAACTCCAGAAGATCATTTACACCCATCAAGAAGGGATTCAAGACAGCTCCAAAGAAGCTTTATCAAAACACGTATCCTTACATTTTCCTTGTCTACTGTTTTGCATGCTATAGATTTGGACACAAAGCTAGGCATTATCGAGCATATGAAAGGAAAAGTTTGAAGGTTAAAAACTATAAACTCAAGAATAATCAAATAGTTGGTCAAGTTAAGAGAATAAATTATAAATCATTTGCACCTCTACAAGAAAGGGATTTAGAAGGCTTCAATTTTCCTAACTATTGACATAAATCAAACAATTGGAGATTAATGGAAATATTAGAAAGACCAAAGGAAATTAGAGATAAAAAGAAGTTGTGGAAAGCAAAAAACATTAAAATAGGAATGTATTATTTCCTTCAGAACACAAGATAAAAGAGATCTTTGGTATGTTGATAGTGGGTGTTCTAAACATATGACAGGAGATAAGGGCAAGTTTTTAAACTTAAAAAAACAAAAGGGTAGAGTTACATTTGGTGACAATGCTTCAGGTAATATTATTGGGAAAGGTACCATGAATATGGGAAAAGACAAATCCAAAAATGTGTTGCTTGTAGAAAATCTGAATCCTAGTCTATTAAGTGTCATCCAAACCTATGATCAGGGGCAAATTTGCATTTTTTATTCTAAAAAATGTGAGATAATAAGGAATAACTTAGGATAATTGGTTGGTGTTGCTTCTAGAACTCCCGAAAATGTATACATACTAAATACAATCCAATCTGAGAAATGACATATGAATTTAGTGAATAAAAGTTGGCTATGGCATAGAAGGTTGGGGCACATCAACTTTGATAATCTAGCGAAAGCTAGAAATCTTGGGGAAGTAAGAAACTTACCAAAGATCACAAAGCATTCAAATCCTATATGTGGAAATTGTCAATGAGGGGCAAAAGAGTACTCACCTTCAAAACCTTTAGAGCTGGTTCACACTGACCTCTGTGGACCTACAAGGACCAAGAGTCTAGAAGGAGAATCTTAATTTATGTTGTGTGTTGATGGTTTTACTAGAATGGCTTGGGTATATTGTTTCAAGGAAAAATCAGAAGCATTTAACAAGTTCAAAGATTTTAAGAAACTTGTTGAAAACGAAATAGAGGGAAAAGTGAAATGTCTTAGATTAGACAATGGTGGTGAGTTCACCTCTAAAGAGTTTCATCTCTTCTATGAAACCCATAGAATTAAGAGACAATTCTCTATTGCCAGAACATCTCAGCAAAATGGGATTATTGAGAGGAAAAGTAGAACAGTTCAGGAGGCTACAAGGACTATGCTCAATCAAGCAAAATTGTTTGATGGATATTGGAGGGAAGATGTAAGCACATCAATACACATATTAAATAGAGTTCAGCTCAATATTAATAGTAATAAGAATCATTATGAGCTGTGGTTTGGGAACTCTTGTGGTAAATACTCCAAAGTATTTGGAAGTAAGTATTACATCAAAAGGCTTGATGAGAACCTCAGAGAATTTGATGCTAGATCTGATGAAGGTACGTTTCTTGGATATGATTCTACCAAAAAGGCATACAGGTGCTACAATATTAGATTACATAATATTGTTGAGAGTGCATATGTTAAAGTGGATGATTTAAAAAAAAAAATTCAAACATCAAGAGACCATACCTGACGATGAAGGCGAGGATGATGATGAGTTAGTTGATACAAAAGAAGATGTAGAAGAAAAGGATGATACACAAGAAGATGAAATAGATACCAGAAAATAAGACAATGATACTCGAGAAGAAGAGATAATAGAAGAATCCCCAAGAAGACACAAAAATACACCCTCAAGAATAGCCCAAAAGAATAATCCAAAGACCTGATTATTGGAGATAAAAGTACAAAAATAAAAACAAGAAGACAATTGTTGTATCAAACAGAAATAACACTTTTTTCATGTATTGATCCCAACTCAATCAAAGAAGCATGCAATGATGAAAGTTGGGTCAAAGCTATGAAGGAAGAATTAGACCAAATAGAAAAGAATAAAACTTGGGAACTAGTTCCAAAACCACTAGACAAGAATGTCATTGGAACTAAATGGGTGTTAAAAAAAAAGTAAATGAAAACAGACAAGTAATCAGGGAAAAAGACAAATTGGTATGTAAAGGGTATGCTCAGGTTAAAGGAGTAGACTTTGAAGAAAAATTTGTACCTGTGGTGTAATTGGAGGAAATTAGGATGTTATTAGCCTTTCCCAGCCACAAAAAATTGAAAGTATACTAGATGGATGTCAAATCAGTGATTCTCAATGGAACTTTAGAAGAGGAAGTCTACATAGAGAAACTAGAAGGGTTTCAATTATATGGTAAAGGAAATTATGTTTGTAAACTAAAGAAATCTCTATATGGGATAAAACAAGCACCTAGAGCATGGTATCCAAGGCTTCAAAAGAGGATCAATAGACAATAATATTTATTATAAAATTATTGGTGACAACATGGTTATTGTGGAAGTATATGTTGATGATATCCTATTCGGGAGTGATGATGAAAAAATGATTAAGGAGTTTTCTAGTAAGATGCAACAAGAATTTGAAATGTCTCTGCCTAGTGAACTGTATTTATTTCTAGGATTTCAAATAGTTCAGCCCAAAAAGTGAATCTTTGTTCATCATTCCAAGTATGTGAAAGATATGTATAAAAAAATTCAGTTTGAATATTGAAAACCTCTTTGTAAACCTATGACAATAGGATGCAAATTAAGCAAGGAAGATGAGACCAAGACTGTAGATCCAAAACACTATAGGTAAATGGTTGAGAGTTTTCTCTATGTAACAGCTTCTAGATGTGATTTCAATAAAGATGTTGGAACAATAGCTAGATTTCAAGATGGACCAAAAGAGAGCCATGTTCATGATGTGAAAATAATTTTTAGGTACTTAAAGGGAACCATAGATCTTGGATTGTGGTATCCTAGCAAGAATTCATTCACTTTAAAATCCTGTTGTGATGCAGATTGGGTAGGTTGTGTATATGACAGATAAAGTATAGGTGGAGAAGCATTATTCTTGGGATAATCATTGGTAGCTTGGACAAGTAAGAAAAAAAACTCAATTTATCTATCTACTACTAAAGCTGAGTATATTGCAACAATATAAGGTTGTTCCCAAGTGGAATGTATGAAACAAACTCTATAAGACATCAAAGTTATGTTTGTAGAACCCACGGTTATATACTGTGATAATACAATTGTTATAAGTCTCTCCAAGAATCACGTCCTGCACTCCAAATCAAAACACATTCCAATAAAATACTACTATCTGAGGGATCACGATGAAAAGAAGAAAATCAAATTGGAATATGTCCCAACTCAAGAATAGATTGCAGAAATATTCACTTAACCCTTAAGAAGAGATGTATTTGAATATCTCAGACAAATATTAGGAGTAGTTTCTCTTCTAATCTAATATTTATAAAGAATGTATCAGTTGGAATTTAGTCAAGGGGATATAGTGATAAAAGTCAAGGGAGCCACTCAATCCTTTTACCTTGATGTCAAAGGGGGAGAAATGAAAATAACATTTCCATCAAAGCGAAAGGGGGATATTGTTGGAAACATGGCAATATAGGTTGGCATTGATGGTAATTGAGGAATCCTGCAGGATAGCAGAGAAGGAATCTCATGCATTAAAGATGAAAGAGCCCATGTTTTGGAAGACAGAAGACTCACATAGAGATATCATGATGAACTACACCGATCATTATATCAAATAGATAAACAATTGATTGAAGTAAAGGAAGGGAAGAAGGACGAGGTGAATTTATGCAATAGTTCATAAATGAATGGTCAGGAAGCTTCCCACATGAGATCCAATGGTTGGGGATAAGATCCACAAAAGGCAGAAGAACAAAATGAAGTTCTGCAATAGTTTAGAAATGAATGGTCAGGAAGCTTCCCACATGAGATCCAATGGTTGGGGATAACATCCACAAAAGGTAGAAGAACAAGGTGAAGTTCTGCAAAGGATAGATATCAAATGGCTGAGAATAGATCTGCAAGAAGATCGATAGTTCAGAAAAAGCATTGCAGGAAAGATGTTATGGGAGAGAAAGTGTGAGTATGAAACTACGAAAATAAAAAAGTTCGAAATCATGGAAAAGTTGAGTTTCCGATTTCTGCATTCCGCACTGTGGAAAAAGCATTACGCGAAGGCCGTTGTAGAAGAGGAAAATAAGAAGTGAAAAGGTTTGGATCTTAGAAAGTTGTTTTTTCCAGTTTTTGTAATTCACAGTGCGGAAAGGAGCTTGCAGAAAGGAAAGACTATAAAGCGGAAAGGAATAAATCAAAAAGACGAAGTCTTGGAAAGTTTTGTTTTCCAATTTTCATAATCCGCATGTAGAAAGGCCAGTGTGGAAAGGCTAGTGCAGAAAGGCTAGACTGGAAAGCAAAAAGGTGGAAAGAAAAAATACAAAGTCTTGGAAAGTTGTGCTTTCTTATTTCCATAGTCCACATGCGCAAAGGCGAGTGTGGAAAGGATAGTGCAGAAAGGCCAATGCAAAAAGCAGAAAGGCAGAAACTTGACGATTGCGGAAGAACGTTTGTGGAAAGAAGAAGATCATGAAATCCAGGTTGCGGAAGAAGTTTCTGATAACATTTTAAATATAATTAAAAGGATTTCTTGATGAGTTGTCCATATGGTCATGACCTCATCCGGTGTGTACACGTAGTGAATATTTAGTGCAACCTTTAAAGATGATTACCACAAGTATGAAGAGAATGTATGCCAATGTTGGAAGAATATCAGATAGGTTTAATTTTGAAAAGAATTAAATGTTAATAAATAGAATTATGAAGAGCATGGTTAAAATAGTCATGATGGTTATGACTAACAAAAGGCACATAAACAGAGTTAGAGTATAATAAGGACGTAACTATTCGAAAAATGTATGTTATTGTAATGATATTTAGAAGAAGTATTTAAGCAGAATATTGAAGTAGAAGAAAAATTTCTTTGTCATCTAGATCTATGTAGCTGAAGCATAAGACAAAGACCAAATAAGTGTAACTAGAAACAAAGTTTCTAAAGATTATATGGAAGTCTGATAAAAATACATACAAGGGTGGAAGGGTGGTGCTAGGGAAGTCTACATGCCTACAAGGAGTTCTTATCCTCCTTCTAGTAGTGGCCAGAGAATCAAGGTATTGGTGTATCCTTGTCTTTAGGTGCAGGAAAAAACTAGATTATGGGTGCATCCTTCAGTAGTGGCTGTGAAACTTGGGGATTGTGGTCTCCAACAAGTGGGTGCTTGCAAATAACTATTGTATATTGTAAAAAAAAGATTTGCAGGTAATAGAAACATGTTGGTGGTTTACCTTATTGGGTTCCACATTAAAACATTATGTCGAAATTTGTTTTTAAATTTGCTAAAATAAAAGAAAACGTGTTTAAATCTTTCACTGATTCACACCCCTTCCCCCTCTAAGTGAGAAAACCCGATCCATCAAGTGTGGGATTGTATTTTTCTTCATTACGAACGTCAAGTGATGATTATAAATCTGATTTATGTTCTTCTTTCAGGTGTAATTGAAAATATGTCTCATTTCCCTCAACAAAACCAATCATCTTTGCAGTGAAATGGAAATCACCCACAAAGAAGCTAGAAGTGAATTATCCTCCCACACCGCCAACAACATGATGATGGGATATTGGGTATTCAACTACACATGGTTCCTCATCATCTTCTTCTTGGAGTATATTGGTGTAAGAATGATATTCCTCATTGGATTCCACAATAAGACTCACATATGCAATTTGTGATTCACTTTGCTTCACTTATTCCTTTGATTGGATAAAATCTATGTGCACACTATCACTTCTATCTCCAGGTGATTTTGCTTCATGGCTATCCTTTTCCACGAAACTTGATGCCTATTAATTTTTGGTTTCATGATAACATATTTTGGAGGTTGTTTGTGAAAAAAAATGATCTAATAAAAATCCCATAGATGGATGGTTTTGGTGAATTTTTTTCTTTTGTTCCCTTTTCTTCTTCTTTTCTACTCTGAGTAGTGGAAAAACCAGGACCTCTTCTTGATTGACTATTATTTATTGACCATAAAATCATCTATATTCTTGGGCCTAAATATCAATTTGCATTAAAAAAAATTTAAAGGATATGAATTTACATATTTCATCCCCCAAGGCAAGATACTCTTTATAGATGTGAAGCAAGTTTTGACTTGCCACTATCTTCCTTGCTAAATAATATATCGATCTAGCCATTTGGGGTTCAACCCTTTGGTATTCATTATACACATGGTAAAAAAGGTAACCATCCTCACCTATAGGTAGGACGCCATCAACATAGATCACCTCTTTTTCTTCATAATGCTCAAAACCTTCATCAATTTCTACTGGTACTAGTCTCATAATTGCAAACTTGGAATTGTGTTTTGCAACATTCCTTCAACTGAGAGTTTATGGATATTGGTATTTCTTCTCATAGGTGCAGAGGACCATGTTATAATACCACTTTAATGTACCAAATAGGGATTGTTGGCACATTAGTAAAATGATACGAGGAAAAACAAACATGCACCCTCAAATACTAGACTAGCAGACATAGAAGTCTTGATAGTTGGATTCAAGGCAACAAAAAATTTATTATTGTAGTAGGAATACACAGGTTTAAAATGGTATGATTGGAAATGTTATAAGTTCATACACATTGCGATGAGCATATTTTCTGGGTACATCACTCCCGAGATGGTCTGAAGACGCATAGTTTTACTCCCCAAGTCTTACGTGGAAATACAACAGTTCTTGGTGCTTCACTATATTTATCTATACTTCTATTACAACCATATAAGCATTCATATAAACATGGTTCATGGTTTGGTAAGTTATTTGGTGGTTTGGGTCATTTTGGAAAAGATATGACATTTTAGGACTACACAACTAGTCTATATTCAAGTCAATCCAAACAGCATAAGAGGCCATCGAATATTAAATATCTCACATGTAAAGTGTTCATTAGTGAAAGAATCAAATTTCATTGAGAAAACGATAGAATACTAATAAAACACTGAAAACTAGTGAAAATTGAAGCAAATCTACAGTATGTGTGGAAAACTCATAAAAACTCATGCGCTTGCAATATGAAAATTTCAAGACTAATATAAAAATTTCAACACAATAAATACCTCAAATTTGAGTGAAGAGGCTTCTCAGAATAGTTCAAGACTTCATATCAATCAGTACAAATAATTTCCACCAAAAAAGTACTGGAAATATTGAGAATTCGAATTGCTAACTTCACAAGTATTTCTCTAAAATTTGAACCAAGCTTGAATAAGCATGAGGATTTGCAATAAAATAAATGGAAATGGTTAGATTCCATCATCCACACATTCTAGTTGAATATTCAACTAGTTGAAGAAGCAACAGGGGCACATTTCATCGTTGTGACTAGGGCCACCTCTCCCAAGTCAAATTGAGAGCACGAAGCTATCAAAAGAAAATAATAATTGACCAAAACATGTCAACGTGGTGCATCATCCTTATTTTATAAATCTTTTAGCCTCTTGGTTAAGATATCTATCTTGTTTTTCCTCCTTCTTGGCACCATTTTCTAAGAATCCAAACCAATCATGCTTGAGAAGTCTCTGGCAGGTTACTAGCTCATGCTTATCCTCCTTATCTCATCTAATTCATCCTTCTTAGCTAGATTTTGACCATGTAGCTTTAGTTTGTGCTTTCTGGATTTTTCTATTTCCTTCTAAATCCTTCTTACAAAAATATGGAAAGTCATGTATGTTCCATGTTTGAACTAACTTCAGGATTTTAGAGTTGCTTTCTTTCTTTTCCTCCTTTTTATGCTTTCTCGTGTTTTTTCTTTATTTTACTGCCCTAGTTTGTTTTTCCACTAATTTTTTTACTTTGCACTTCTTTTTTCTGCTACTTGTCAGTTTTTCCTTGCTTTATCGAGTTTCCTATTTTTCATTTCTTTCTAGCTTTAACCGCTTTCTTCTAACTTCCTTCTTTTTCAAGCTTCTTATGGTCAAAATATTATATCTTTTGTTCCTTCATGGATCCCTTGGAATTTTCCAACTCATATCATAACTAATAAAATTTAATTATTCAAAAATACAAATTGCAGCTTTCAATTTATCTAAAATAACTTTAATTAAAATTTATTCCTAGTTGATTTATTTAGTTGCATAAGGTGATCTGGCCAACCTTACTCCCTCATTGATTAATTTAATGATTTCCACTAGAACCCATGATGTTGGTTGGGTTAGTGGTTGTTTCATGGTGATGTCAAAATGGGAACATGACATTAGTTCACTTTAATCCATAATGGACCCATGTTGACTTTAACCAAGGATGAATTTAAAATTCATGTTGACTTTAATCCTTACTTTCTTTCATCCATGTTCATTTGAATTAATCTTGAATTTAAACTATCTTGAATTTAGACCATGTGGAATTTAATCCAAAGTTAGATTTAATCCATAATTGAAGTCAACCATTGTTGCCTTTAATCCATAGTTGAATTTATCCATCTTGACTTTAAGCAAGGTTGACTTAAATCCATGTTGAATTTAATATATAGTTGACTTCAATCCAAGGGTGACTTCATGGTTGATTTTGGTTTAATTTCATCCATAGTTGAACCATGCTGACTTTAATGCATCTTGACCTTAATCAAAGTTGGCTTTAATCTACATTGACTTTAAATTATGTTGAAAATAACTCATATTGACTTTAATCCATGTTGACATTAATTTAGGTTGACTTAGTATCCGATTAGATCTTTTTATATTTTATATGCGTAGATTCACATGTTTTGGGAGTTTAAGTACTTATTAAGGATGTAACCACCAAAATTTTACTTTAACGCTTTAACTAAAATTTTGCATGGGAAAACTAGTGAAGTGTTGCCATGCCCTATACTAAAAATGGTCATTTTCACCTTTAAAGTTTAGAAAGATATATTAGAATCAATTTTTACAAAAATTAAGATTACCTAAAACTACCATTCAAATACCCAATATATTATATACTATATCATAATAAAAATGATTAAAGTGTTTGTAACACACCTCAAAAATCCATAATAATTTTTGTTTATAACATATATCAAAGGACACATTATTAAAGTCCCTAACTGTACAGGGAATTATTGAGCATTAAGATTTTATTGCATATTCTTTGAATTAATTGTTTGTTCACCCTTTTCTCAATCTCAGAAGTAAGTTCTGACAATTAGGCTTCAATTCAATTAACTATTTAAATCTTGATTTTCTAAGTTTACTATTTTTTTTGAAATGATCACTCCATAATGACCATTCCACAAGTTATCCTTTTGTAATGACCCTTCCACAATGATCATTCCACAAGGACCCTTCCACAGATGCAGATTGCGGGTCTCCATTAAACTATGAACCAAATTAACCTTCCTCCATGATCATTTCACAAGGAGCCTTCTACAAATGCAGATTGCAATTTATGGGTTGTATTTTTAACATTTAGAAAATTCCTTCCACAATTTACCTTTCACAATTAGTCTTCCGCAATGTTCCTTCCGCAATTGCAATTTGTGGATTGCGGGTTGCAACTTTAAACTTTTTGAATTAATCTCCTGCAATTAATATTTAGCAACTGCGTATTGCCAATTGCAGTTTTAATTTTTAACTTTTTAGAATTATTCTCTCGCAATTACCCTTCCACAACTGCGGATTACAGATTGTGGGTTGCATTTTAACTTTTTAGAAATTAACCCTCTGCAATTAACCCTCCACAATGCGGATTGCGGATTGTGGGTTACTTTTTAATTTTTTAGAAATTAACCCTCTGTATTTAACCTTTTGCAATGTGGATTGTGGTTTGTGGGTTGTACTTTAGACTTTTGAGGATTATCCCTCCGCAATTGACCTTATGCAATTGTGGATTATGGATTGTGGGACGTGTTTTAACCTTTTAGAAAAATCCCTTTACATTTAACCTTCTGCAATGTCTAATTGCGGTTTGTAGGACATATTTTAAATTTTTAGAGAAATCCCTCCACAATTAACCTTCCTCCATTACTAATTGTGGGTTTCCTTTTTAACTTTTAGGACTATTCTAGGTCTGTTAGCTTTTATTCTTACGATAAGTTTTCACCTTAAAACCTTTTTTTTACCCTTGAGTGTTTATTTTTCCTTTTCCCTACAAGTTTGGATTGTTTTGATCTCATTTTTTATTTTTATAGGCACTTGCAATATTTAGTTTTTAACCTAAGCTCCTATATATCATTTAAACTTTGTTCATAAATTCATAAAAAATTTAAAGATTAAATAAGGCATTGCTATGTTTTAACATAGGCTGACGAAGCATGTCATTTATTCAAATGCACTGCATCCTGCTAGCTCGCCGAGGTTAAGTTTATGTGCAGGGTTATCAAGTAATCAAGAAGTTGATTAGTTTTTGGGGATTTTTCTTGTTAGAGAGTTGTTAGAGAATTGATAGTTTGTGGTTACTCACACCTGGAGGAACGCTCGTACCACTTCACATTCTGAAATCAATGATCTATACCCTATCAATTTGGTATGAATTGGTGATTTCCAAAGAAAGAGGGGAGTGTTGCAGCAGAAGAAACCATGGCCATGATATGGAATTTTCAAAGGAAAAGGCATCTATATCCTTAGAAAATCTATGAGTTACAGGTTTTGGAATCAACTCTAAAATTTGCAGATGTTGTGGGACTTGAATTTCTAATTATTTTTCTGTTCATGGTCATATCAATTTGTACACATGAGTACAGAATTTTCAGCGAGACAAAATAAATATGGCATTGAAGTATGATGGAGGTTTAGCAGCGACAGGCTGAAACAACCATTTTTCCTCCAAAAATGTGATGTTTTTCTTTGAATAGTCGATTTGATTCAATGGAATCTGAATTTTTTCATTGGAATATGAAGATGACATTACATCTATTTTTTACTATTGGGGATGTCATTAATGAGATGAGAATAAAGGTTGAGTTGTCAAACCCTACTACAGAAATTCAATTTCTTGAGGTCTTTTATCACAAAATTTACAAGATTTTTTCACTAAATGAAACGATTGAGGGCATAAATAATCAATATTGGACATTGCGAGCGGAGTAGATCCTAGAAGAGGAGAATAATATAGGTTCTCATGACCGCTTAATCCATGTTTACCATTTTACAAGAGATTCAACCCATAATCAAATGGTCCAAAATTTTGGAGAGCCTCTCTTTTTGTTTATTCGGGAAGGTGAAACTTTATCAAATGTTAAAGAAAGAATCCAAGTGAAGTTGCAGGTTCCTGATGAGTAATTTTCCAAATAGAAGTTTGCATTCTTCTCTTGGGGTTCCTAGAGTACCTTCCGGATATAGATGTTATTTCAAGTCACTTTTAGCGGAGAGATGTTTAAGGAGCTTGGGAGAAATATCTTGGACTAGAGCATTTAGATAGTGGACCCAAACGGTCTCACCAAACCAACTAGAATTGGCACACTACCAAGAGAAAACATTGATGTGTATGTAAGGAATGAATTTATATGCATTGTGACTAAACATCTAAATGAAAAACACACATGGATATTGGAAGGCCTTCTAACACTACCAGACAATAGGGAGTGTGCTGACTATAAAAGCAAAGGACAGATGTGGGAAAGTGTAAACCTGGGTATCTTCGTGTGCATCCAGTGTTCAGGAGTACACTAGAGCCATGGTGTACATATTTCAAAGGTTTTTTCTGCCACATTAGACACATAGCTTCCGAATCAATTTAGCTTCATTCAAAGCATGGGAAAATCTAAGTGCAACTGATAGCTGGGAAGTATGGTCCATCTGCAGCTTTAGTGAAGGTTTTCTTAGATTCAAGAGAAAAATTTGTGATTACACCTTCTGTGGATCCTCCATATTTACAGCAGAATGGTGCTCTAGATGGTGGAGATGACTTTAGCAGGTAGAGATGCTTGAGATGAAACATAGCAATGGTTATTTCCTTGATAAGCAACAATAAGTAAAAATGCAGACAAAATTTTTATTGAAAAATACTCTTGCTAATCCTAAAACTGGAGTAGCAGTGGAATCCAATAATGAACTAGAAACAACAGGTATTAAAACTAATTTACTCGATGGGAAGTCTTCAATGGCTTGATGGCTGGTTATGCTGGTAGAAGTAGCCATAAATATTTGATAATGTTTCTTGTTTTGACACTTGTCAAATTTGATTTTAGACTATATCTTTTTCAGTGCTACACTTTTCTATATTTAGAAATCGAATCCTTAAAAGAGGGATCTGCAAACAGACTTCTGGGATCTTACCTTCAGGTTTCTCCTATATATTTTAATTAAATAGGAAGAGACAGACAGGAGTCGATCTGCTTGGAGATTGTGCAGACATGCAATGGTTATCTGTGTAAGCACACCTTTTGTATATTTTGAATGACACTTAATATATCTATATGGAGCTAGGCTTTTGAACTATATTGTTTCGATGTTTTCTGGTTCAGTCTGAACCCTTGTTTACTTTTTCATTTATGTAGATGTTTTCTATGTAGATGTTCTTGTTTACAAGTGAATGTTTATTCCTATTGATCTTTGAAATGTTTTTTCAAATACTAGTACCTTTTATATATATGATTGAATGGTGAACTCTTTGTTTATTATTTGTATTTATATAACTTGAAAACCTATCTCCTGCACTTTAAATGTATTGTCATTCATTCCTACAAAACTATTGTTTTTACACTTATATATTCTGATGTTTTTAGATTATTGTGTCTTTGTTTATTATCTTACCTTATATTATTTTACATTGTTTTAAAAAAAAACCCTAAAAACTCTCTTTTATTTGTTGAGGTGCTTGAACACTGCTGTCTCGTAGTCTAGGTAGAAAACTTTAGGAAAACATATTTTTGTGACCATACTGAGGAGGAAGTGTTAGTTTTTAATCATTCAAGATAGCATTATGTTAGGATATTTAACTAAGAGAACACCAAGTACATCAATCAAACACAAGAGACAATGAACACAGTGGTTTTCCTCAAGGAAACCATAAATGGAGAAAACCCCGCAACTTCCTTAGAGATAGAATCAACACAAAAGGTAAAACCCCAAAATAGTAAGATGATCTCCCGACAGCAGTAACCTCTTTCTTCCTTGCCTGAGTGTCTTTCTCTTCCTCGACTATGCACTACAACTGAGTGTGGATGAGTGTGTGATAAATAGAGAGGTCACCTCTCTATTTATACTAATTCCTGACATGACTAAAACCCTACTAGGGCCAACTTCGCTAGGTGAGTTTAATAACCCTAGTGCCCCAAAACTGCGGGGACTTTGACCCTTAAACAATAGGAGGGTTACCCAAAATGACTTGACATGACTTGTTTACATTTTATATCTTCCCGATTGGAACATCGGGGCATGACATGACATAAGAACATCTTGGAATGAACATCAGGTTACAATAGATAAGAAATACAAGTGAATACATTTCGAAGTTACAATTACATCAACACTCCCTCTTAACTAGGAAGGTATTCTCTAGACACAATTTTCATCACGAGTCTTCTTCTTTGGATCTTGTCATCATCTTTGTCGTCAATTCATATTCATTTTTGCATATGGATCATCACTAGACATCATAACTAGATCTGGATCATCACTCGATCTGTATCATTACTCAACATCATCACTAGATTTGGATCATCACTCAATATGGATCATCACTGCTGGATCTGGATCATCACTCGATTTGGATAATCACTGCTATATCTGGATAAGCACTCGATCAATTTTCATCTCGGAGACATCATAACTAGATCTGGATATTCTCTTGTCATCATCATATGTGCTATCTCATGATTCTTCTTGTCATAGGAAGTTCTACAGATCCAGCCTTCTTTCATGCTGGTTGTAGGCCTAACCACCATGTAGGTCTTCTTCAATGCTTATATCTGACCGACTTGTCGGAATGGCCCGCCCAACACTTACATCTGAGCTACTCATCATAAAGGCATGCCCAACACTTAGTGACCTCTTCATAATCTATTCCTTCTTTCTGAGAGAAACCCTGAGTGACAAATCTTGCCTTATATTTTTCAATGCTACCGTCTATAGCATGCTTGATCTTGTAGATCCATTTGGAATTTACGACTGATCTTGGGAAAATATCCCAAACATCATTCTTCATGACCGATTGGTACTCTTCGATCATAGCATCCTTCCATTATTTCTGTTCTGTCACTTCTTCATAATTGGAATGTTATTTACCAGTAAAATCACATAGTAATTCTACATACCCAGAGTAGGATCTGGTCCTTTTTCTTTCTCTGTGATTCTCTTCTGGAGCCCCATACCTTTCTACACCTTGGGTAATTTCTCATACCCAAGAATGTTTCCTCTTGTGAGGATTCTTTTCATGAGTTTTATCTACAGGTCTTTGTGGTTCTTCAATTATCGATCTTCTTCTTGAGCTTCTTCATTCATGGTCGTATCATGAATTTTGGGTGCTTCTATTTCTTCAGATTCTTCAGTAGGTTTCTTTCTAGATTTGTTGTAAGTTGTGTCTTCATCAAATGTCACATCCCTACCAATATCAATCTTCTTGAATCCTGGGAATTATATTCTGTAATCCTTTGAGCTTTCAGAGTATCCCACAAATATACCCTTGTTTTCTGAAGGATCTAATTTATTCCTCTTCTCTTTTGGAATGTGTATGTACAGTGGACAACCGAATATTCTGAGATGGATGACTTCTGGTTTCTTTCCGGAGAAGAATTCTTCAGGAGTCTTTTTCTCGAGTACTCTGTGTGGAGTACGGTTCTGTACATACACCGCTATTCTGGCAACTTCCACCCAAAGGTGCATAGGAATATCTTGATCATGAAGCATTGCTCTTGTAGCTTCCATGATAACTCTATTCTTTCTTTCTGCAATCCCATTTTGTTGTGGATTATAAGGAGTGGACAACTCCCTCTTAATCCCTGAGTCTTTGCATAGCTCTTTGAATTCATTTGAAGTGAATTCTCCACCATTATCTGATCGAAAGGTCTTGATCTTCTTTTCGGTGTGATTCTTGATCAAGGCTTTGAATTCTTTGAACTTGCTGAATACTTCGTCTTTGTTCTTCATGAAGTAAACCCATGTCTTCCTAGAAAAGTCATCAATAAAAGAAACATAATATGCATACCCACTTAGTGAGCTTGATGACATAGGACCGCATATGTCCGAGTGGATGATTTCCAAGATTCCTTTTGCTTTGCTTTCACTACTTGGAAATTTCTTGTTTGCATTCTTTCCTTCCGTATACCCTTTGCAAACCCCATCAAGTTTTTCTTGGATTTCTGGAAGACCTTCAACAACTTTGCTTGCAAGAGGTGGTGCTCTGTAATTCACATGTGAAAGCCTTCTATGCAAAATTTCATTTGGCTCTACTGTATCATGGACCAGGGCTTGTTATGGATGGCCCTTCAATTTGTACAATCCTCCTTCTTGTTCTCCAATCACCACTGCATCATTGATAGTCTTTCCTTTTGGCCACATGATGACTTGACCATCTATGAATGCAACTCTCATTCCTTTTGCATCTAATTAAGATATTGAGAGGAGGTTCTTTTTGAGTCATGCTACAAACAATACTTCCTTCATTGTCATAGACTTTCCATATTCTAACTTATAGGAGGATTCCCCACTACCTTTTATTGGATATTGGTAGTCATATCCTAGTTTCACCTTGTGAGGTGATTCATGTTCTGATAGTCTCACAAAGGATTCCTTGAATCCTGTCATATGTTTGGAAGCCCCACTATCTATGAGCCAATCATTGCTTCCATGAGTAATGTTTCCTGTGAGAGCGAAAATCAAAACATATTCATCCTCGCTTGAAGAATCTTCACTTTCATATCTGGTTCTTTTCTTGGATGGTTTATCATCCTCTGCAGCATGAGCATGATGTCTTCTTTTGTTTCTCTTTTTCTTATTCTGTCTCTTAGGACAATTTCTTGCAAAGTGTCCCACTTCCTCACATGTATAACATCTTATTTTAGACAAATATTTTCTAGTGTTATCTTTGTGAGAGTGCTTACCTGTGGAGTGATGAGATATTTTTTTGATTGACTTGGAGTGTACCTTGAGAGCTTGATCTTCACTTCCCATCTTCTCTTCTTGAGCTGTTATCCAAGCTTCTTCTTGAGAGCACTCTTCCCATAGTTTGCTTAACTTCACTAACTTATTTCTAGCACAGATCCCTAGAATAAATGATTCCCATGATCTAGGGAGACCATTCAAGGTAGTGATCACAATCTCTGCATTTTCCACTTCTTCATCTACTGCTTCCAATTGTTCCTTGCTCTAAGAAACTCTTGTGAAGTAAGACTGGATTGTTTCTGCATTCTGAATCTTCACATTCTTCAGTTGGTTTCTCATAGTTATCTTCCGGTTTATGTTCTTCCCTTAAAACAGTTTGGTTAGGGAATCAAACATAGCTTTAGGTGTCTCTAGCGAGGACACTTGTGGTATGAGGTGATCCTTGATAGAATAAAAAATGATCCTTTTTTCCATAACCACATTATTCTTATGTAAGGCCTTTTCCTCATCTCCCTTTGGAACTGAAACCTCCTCATTGATATAGGATTCCAACTCATTTTCTTCTAGGACCAGGAATATCCTATACTTCCAAGTTCAGAATTTATTAGCTCCCTCAAGCTTTTCATCAAGCTTGGTATAATGAGACATCTTAACCAAGAACCTCAACTGGAAATACAAAATATTTAGATCTTACCAGGTCAAGATGTCGAATCTGTATTTGGAGTTGAAATCCTGTAGAGTTGGTTCAGGAGCAAATTAGGATTTTTCTTTTCCGAAGTTCTGTCTGACCAATTGCTTTGAATTTGATCCCTAAATTTGATTTTAGGGAGGAGGTCAATACAAGCCTTGGCTCACTGAAAAATTCCTCTTCTTTGAAAAGGCCTAATTTCGGGCAGCAGTGTTGGGTCCAAAACTAAAAAACCTCAGAATTGGATTCTGCTTCGAAAGAAAGATGTGCCCTAGGGAGGAGAGTTCCAACCTTCTTTTGCTGAAAATCTGTGGAGAGAGATCCACAAAGTAGGAAGCGCTAGCTCCCGCAGTTGCACAGTGTCTTCTTCTCAGGTTAGCTCTGATACCATGTTAGTTTTTAATCATGCAAGCTAAGATTATGTTAGGATATTTAACTAAGAGAACAATAAGTACATCAATCAAACACAAGAGACAATGAACACGGTATTTTTCCTCAAGGAAACCATAAATGGAGAAAACCCCGGAACTTCCTCTGAGATAGAATCAACAGAAAAGGTAAAACCCCAAAATAGTAAGATGATCTCCCTACAGCAGTAACATCTTTCTTCCTTGCCCTAGTGTATTTCTCTTCCTTAGATATGTGCTACAACTCAGTGTTGATGAGTGTGTAATAAATAGAGAGGTCACCTCTCAATTTATACTAATTCTCGACATGAGTATAACCCTAATAGGACCGAATTCACTAGGTGAGTCTAATAACCCTAGTTCCCCAGAACTATGGGGACTTTAACCCTTAAACAATAGGAGGGTTACCCACAATGACTTGACATGACTTGTTTACTCTATATATCTTCCCGATCAAAACATTGGGGCATGTCATGACACAAGAACATACTGGAATAAACATAGTGTTATAATAGATAAGAAATATAAATGAATACATTCTGAAGTTACAATTACTTCGACAAGAAGCATACAAGTTCTTCCTTAGTTCAAGTATTGACAATGATTAGATCTAGTCTTCGATGGTGAACAAGGGCTGGTCACACACTTTAGACTACATTCTTTCACTGGGCGGCTCCATGATTAGAAGGCTCCACTGGAGGAAGGGACCCATTGATAAAAAAAGAGATAAACATGATAAATGGAAATACCAGGTATCAGATTTCTTGGTTCCTCTATGAACTTTTGGTTTTCTTCATCAGCTCATTTCCGCTTTTCCCTTCACACATTAACAGGATCATCATGTGTTTTGTTTATTCGGATGATCATCAACCTACTTTTGTAAATCCATCTTTTAAACAAGAAAATTTACAGCCTCCTTATGTTATTGATGTTGATCCTATAGCTTCACCCCAACCCACTCAGAAGGATGAGATTTGTATTCAAATCCTTTCTAAGTTTAATCAGCCATGTAACCTCAAGGAGATTGAAACCAATTCAAAACCTTCTTAGAGTCTCAACACCTTATACCATTAATAGTTAACCTTTCCATCATCCTGTTAATTCTTATGTTTAGACTACTACTTTTCAAGCTCAAATTAGAAATAAGTTGTTTAAACCTTTCAGGCTTCCACATCACCTTAATTATTATCCTCTTGATTTCTTTGAGTATCTTCCCCAGTTTTCTGAAGAAGATCATGTTTAAGTTGAAAAGCACTTGGAATATTTTCACAATTTCATTGATAATTTTGAAATGGTACATGAGGATGTTGTTTTGAGGTTGTTTTCCAAACCTTTGGTGGGGAATGCTACTTTCTATTTTAAAAATCTAGAAGTTGTTTCTATTGGTTCATGGGTTGAGTTATATAATACTTTTTTAAGATCTTAGGGAGAGAACATGTCTTTTGATCAGTACCTCACTGATTTTTTCACTTTGAAGAGAGGAACGAAACAAGATTTGCCTGTCTTCAACAGAAGGTTTTATAGTGTTTATCATATTATGCCCTTGGAGATCAGGCCCACTAATATTGCAACCATGGTATATTCTAGTAGAAAGGAAATCATCATCTTTAAGACAATTGTTTGAAGATGCAAAAGGAGTGGAGGAGAACATTCATGCTTCCAGAAGTATTCAATATCCAGTTTATTGTGAACATCTCCATGGGGAGGAGTAGGAAGACTGCCAATGTATTTCATATTCTAAGTAGGAAGACAGTAAGTATAGATTAGATATAGAACAACAACAAGGATGTAAGTATATTTCAGTTTTAGATAAGAGTTATGTATCATTTGCATATTATTATATGGACAAGTATGCATATCAAGTTTATGATCAATTTTCAAATCATGTATAGTATGCAACAACAGATGATTGCTTAGATAATTATGCCTTTTTAGCTTATTATAATCAGTGTGTTTCAAACACTGCTTCACCATTATCTTATGATCATTTTTATGAAGAGGAAATTGCTTCTCCTTAGCATCTAAATGTTGATATAGGAACTCAGTTCCCATTTGTGACTTATAATGAGTTTAAGGATCATGAAAAAGGATATTATTTACAAGTAGAGAATGAAGTTGAAGATATTTATATCAATCATATGCATGAAGAAACATTTCGGCAGAACTCAGAATTTGAGGTCTTTGATCGTAACAAAACAAGTGATGTTGAAGTGTTATTGAATGAAACAGAAATTGTAGATTAGCCATATGGTCTTCTATATCAACTAAAAATTTGTCATGTTTTTTAGGACCCAGTGGCCATTTACATGGACTGAAAGTTTTCAAAAGTTTTCATCCTTCTATAATTTGAAATCAAAGTAGAACATCCTTTGCAAATTAAATTTCTGCTTCAATTGATAAATTCTTCTTTGATTTCTATCTACCCACAAGAAGTTGTTACAATAGGTTGGATTCTATCATGGCTTCAGTGGAAGTGTGATTACACTTTATTGGGTTGTTTCTACCGATTAGAATTAGGAGTAAGCCGGAGAATAAGATCTCCAAACGAGCATCTAGATTCTTTTCAGTGTGTTGGCTTGCGGCAGTATTTTGTTATTTCAAAGGTGTGTGATCAGAGTTTGAGAAAGTTTGAGAATTTTTGGTAGAAGACTCCATAGCCCAATTGGTTAGGAATTGCTGACAGAAAATAAGGCACTTGGTCTTCAGTCCTTGGAAAATCATCGGGAAATGCTATTCCCCAGTTGGAGATAATATTTGATGTAGGTGTGTTAGCTTTTCTTCTTAGGATAAGTTTTCACCTTAAAACCTTTATTTTAGCCTTGAGCATTTATTTTTCCTTTTCCCTAAGGGTTGGGATTGTTTTGATTTCATTTTTTATTTTATAGGCATTTGCAATATTTATTTTTTAACCTAATCTCCTATCAATCATTTAAATTTTTTTCATAAATTCATTCAAAATTTAAAGATTTAATAAGGCATTGTTATGTTTTAACATAGGATGATAGCGCATGTCATTTATTCAAATTCATCCATGCTGCTAGCTTGCCGAGGTTAAGTTTATGTGAAAGGTTATTAAGTAATCAAGCAATCGATCATTTTTTGGGGATTGTTCCTGTTAGAGAGTTGTTAGAGAGTTGATAGTTGGTGGTTACTCACACCTAGATGAACACTTATACCACTCCACATTCTAAAATCAATGCTTTGTACCCTATCAATTTGGTATGAATCGGTGATTTCCAAAGAAAGACCGGAGTGCTGCTGCAGAAGAAACCATGGCCATGATATGGAGTTTTCAAAGGAGAAGGCATCTATATGCTTAGCAAAGCTATGAGTTACAGGTTTTGGAATCGACTGTAAAATTTGCAGTTGTTGTGGGACTTGAATTTCTAATTATTTTTATGTTCATGGTCAGATCAATTCATACACATGAGTATGGAATTTGAGCGAGCCAAAATAAATCCATCATTGAAGTATGATGGATATTTAGCAGCGATAGGTTGAAACAACCATCTTTCCTCAAAAAATGTTTTGTTTTTTCTCTTAATAATCTATTCAATTCAATGGAATGTGAGTGTTTTTCATTGGAATCTGAAGATGACATGACATCTATTTTGTACTGTTGTGGATGTCATTAATGAGATGAGAACAAAGGTTGAGCCGTCGAACCCTACTGCAGAAATTCGATTGCTTGAGGTAATTTATCACAAAATTTACAAGATTTTTTCATTAAAAGAAAAGATTGAGGACATAAATAATTAGTATTGGACATTGTGAGTAGAGGAGATCCCAGAAGAGGAGAATAATCTAGGTTCTCATGCCTGCTTAATCCATGTTTACCCTTTTACAAGAGATTCAACCCAGAATCAAATGGTCCAAAATTTTGGAGAGCCTTTATTTTTGTTTATTCGGCAAGGTGAAACTTTATCATATGTTAAAGAAATAATCCAGATGAAGTTGTAGGTTCCTGATGAAGAATTTTCCAAATGGAATATTTCATTCTTCTCATTGGGGTGCCCAGAGTGCCTTCAGGATACAGATGTTATTTCAAGTTGCTTTCAGGGGAGAGATGTTTATGGAGCTTGGGAGAAATATCTTGGACTGGAGGATTTAGATAGTGCACCCAAACAGTCTCACCAAACCAATTAGAATCGTCACACTACCAAGAGAAATCATCGTTGTGTATGTAAGGAATGCATTTATATGCACTATGACGAAAGAGATAAATGAAAAACACACATAGATATTGGAAGGCCTTCTAATACTACCAAACGATAGGGAGTGTGCTGATTGTAAAATAACAGGACCAAGGTGGGCAAGTGTAAACCTGGGTATCTTTGTGTGCATCCAGTCATCAGGAATACACTGAATCCTTGGTGTACATATTTCAAAGGTTTGTTCTGCCACATTATACACATGGCTTCTGAAGCAAGTTAGATTCATTCAAAGCATGGGAAAATCCAAGTGAAATTGGTATTTGGGAAGTTTGGTCCATCTGCAGCTTTACTGAAGGTTTTCTTAGATTCAAGAGCAAAAGTTGTGATTACACCTTCTATGGATCCTCCATATTTACAACAGAATGGTGCTCTGGATGGTGGAGCTAACTTTAGCAGGTAGATATTGTTGAGATGAAATAGAGAAATGGTTATTTCCTTGATGAGCAACAAAAAGTAAAACTGCAGGCAAATTTTTTATTGAAAAATACTCTTGCTAATCTAGAAATTGGAGTAGCAATGGAATCCTATAATGAAATAGAAACAACATGTACTAAAACAGTTAGATTTTTATCATTTAAGCTAGCAATAACTTAGGATCTTAACTGAGAGAATAAAAAGAAAAACAATCAATCACATAAGACAATGAACACAAAGATTTTCCTCGGGGAAACCATAAAGGAGAAAACCCCACAACTTCCTCAGAGATAGAATCAATACCAAATAGCAGAGCCCCAAAAATAGTAAGATGATATCCCGACAGTAGTAGCGTCTTTATTTATAGCCCCAGAAACTTCTTCTTCCTTAGCTATGTGCTACAACTAAGTGTGAGTGAGTGTGTGATAAATAGAGATGCTCACTCTCTATTTATACTAATTCCTAACTTGACAATGACTCACTAGGGCCAACTTCTGTAGGAGAGTCTAATAACCCTAGTGCTCTGAAACTGCAGTGACTTTAACCCTTGAACAATAGGAGGGTTACCCACAATGACTTGTTTACATTATAGAACCTCTCGATAGGAACATCGGGGCATGACATAACTCAAATACATTATAGACACTTCCCGGAATAAAAATCGGGGTACAAGACATAAGCTATACAAGTGAATACATTCCAAAGTTAAAACTACATCAACACTCCCTCTTAACTAGGAAGGTATTCTTTCGACACAATTTTCAGCATAGGTATTCTTCTCTGTATTGATTGGATTATCTCGTCATCTTCATCTTCAAGTTGTCTTCATCTTCAAGTCATCTTCAAGTCATCTTCATCTTCAAGTCATCTTCATAGTCAAGTCTTTTTCATCTTCAAGTCACCTTTGTCTTCAAGTCTTCGTCTAAGTCATCTTCTTCTTCAATTCTTTTTCATCATGGGATGTGGATCATCACGACTGTTGGATCATCACTGCTGGATCATCATCATTGTATCATCCTCAAATATGGATCATCATCAACTCTGCATCATCATCACATCTGGATCATCATCAAGTCTGGATCATCATCATCGGTGCTATCTCAGAATGGTGCTATCTCTCGATTCTTCTCATCATAGGAAATTCTACAGAGCCAGCCCTTTTTTATGTCAGTTGTAGGAATACCCTTCATGTAGGTATTCAGCACTTATATCTAACCCTAATTCAGAATGGCCCACCCAAATCTTACATCTGACCTCATCTTATCAGAAAGGCATGCCCATCACTCACATCTAACCTCCTTTTGTCAGAAAGGCCCAACACTCACATCTGACCATGTGTAAACACACCATGCCGGAATGGATTAGCATTTACATTCAACCTCATCTTGTCAGAAAGGATATACACTTACATCCGACCTCATCTTGTCAAAAAGGCATAGCACTCACATCTGACCATGTGTAAACACATTGCGCCAGAATGGCTTAGCACTTTCATCCAACCTCATCTTGTCAGAAAGGATCTACACTTATATTTGACCATTTGTAATCACATCACATCAAAAGGGCTCTTAGTCCTAGACTGAGGATTCTTGGTAACTAACCAGGTGCCTCCATTCTCCCAGAGAATGGAATCAGTCGTTATATCTAATCAAGTGGGAACACATCCCTCAATCACATTAGAATTTCCATGCAATCACATATGATCATGTAAGACTACATCCCATAGTCACATCAGAATGGCCCTCAATCCCAGACTGAGTATTCCTGGTAACTGACCAGGTGCCTCCATTCCAAGAATGGCATTCAACCCTTATATCTAATCATGTAAGAACCAATCCTACAGTCACATCAGAATGGATCAACACTCACATCTGACATGGAAGGAACCAAATCCTCTCACCGTGATAGAATGGCTCAGCCCTTACATCTAACCATGGAAGGAACCTAATCCTCTCACCATGTCAAAATGGCTCTAGGTCTCATAATTTCCCCTTGGAGGGAAATTTGATCTAGAGAACACCAAGCTTCTCCTTGAAGTACTCAAACTTCACTATGGCTAATGGTTTCATAAACACATCAGCTATCTATTTGTATGTCATAACATACTGGAGCTCCACTGCTCCTCTCTGCACCATATCCCTGATATAGTGATACTTGATCTTGATATGCTTGAACTTGTCATGGAACACAGGGTTCTCTGACAACTTCACACAACTGGAGATCAAATAAATCATACAGTAGATTTCTTAGCCACACTGCCTCACAACTAGTAGAACAAGCTGTGACATATTCTGCTTCAGCTGTACTGAGTGCCACAGATGACTACTTCCTGCTAAGCCAAGAGATCACACCTGATCCCATACTGAAGTAGCATCCTGAAGTGCTCTTCCTATCGATGGCACTGCCTACCCAATCTGAATCAACATAACCCTTCAGGTTAATCTTTTGATTTGCCTCATACTTGAGCCCATAATCAATTGTACCCTTCAGCTACCTCAAAATATGCTTAGCATCAATCAAGTGAACATGTCTCAAATCTGTTAGGTACTAGCTCAAGGTGTTCACAGCAAAGCAAATATCTGGTCTCGTGTTTGTTAGGTACATCAAGGACCCAATCATATGACGATACATCATAGCATCAACCAATTCTGATGAAGCACCACTCAATAGCTTCAGGTTCGATTCCATAGGTGTGGTTATGGCCTTGCAGTCCATCATCCCGAATCTCTTCAGAATCTCTACTACGTACTTTTCTTGTCCAAAGAATATTCCATCCGCATTCTACCACACCTCCATGCCTAAGAAATAGTGCATCATACCCAAGTATTTCATTTCAAACTCTGTATCAAGTTTTCTCTTCATATCAGCAATCAACCCATCCACACCTATTACAAATAGACCATCCACATAGAGTAGGAGTATCATTGGATTGCCATCTTCAACCTTGTAGTAAAGGTTGAAATCTGCTTTACTCTTGGTAAAGCCCAAACTGGATAGGAAGCCATCAATTCTGTCGTACCATGTCCTGGGTGCCTATTTCAAACTGTACATGGATTTATTCAATATACACACATGAGACTCCATGTCATGTGTCTCAAAACCGAGTGGTTGCTCCACATACACTTCCTCTTCTACTACACCATTCAAGAAAGCAGTCTTGACATCCATTTGGTGTATCTTCCATCTCATCACTACAGCCAGAGAAAGAACTGATCTAATGGAAGTGTATCTGGATACAGGTGAAAACGTTTTGACCTAAACTATTCTTTCTTTTTGGGAGAAACCACGACCCACAAATATTGCTTTATATTTCTCTATGTTGCCATCTGCAGCATGCTTGATCTTGTAGATCCATTTGGAAGCTACAATAGACTTTCCTTCTGGTCTTGGGACAACATCCCAAACATCATTCTTCATGATCTATTGATACTCTTCGATCATAAAATCCTTCCATTCTTTCCTTTCTAGTGCTTCTTCATAGTTGTAAGGTTCTTTATCAATAATGTCACATAGAAGGGCTACATAACTGGAGCAGGACCTAGTTCTCTTCCTTCCTCTATGTGTTTCTTCTGAAGCTCCATATCTTTTTGCACCCTGGATAATTTCACGTACCCAAGCAGGTTTCCTCTTGTGAGGATTATTCTCTTAAGGTGGATCTACATGTTCTTGAGGTTCTTCTAATTCTCGATCTTCTTCTTGAATTTCTTCGTTCATGGTTGTATCATGAATTACGGGTGCTCTTCCTTCTTCAGGTTCTTCAGCTGGTGTGTCCCTAGATTTGATGTAGGATGAATCTTCATCAAATGTTACATCTCTACTAATGTAAATATTCTTGAACCGTGGGAAGTATATTCTGTAAGCCTTCGAGCTTTCAGAGTATCCCACAAATATACCCTTCTTTCCTGAGGGATCTAACTTCGTCCTCTTTTCTTTCATAATGTGTATGTATATAGGACAGCTGAATATTATCAGATGGGGGTGAATCCACAGACGTGGGTAACACTTTTTGGCAAGCGCATTTCGGCAAAAACAGAAAAACATACCTCGGTCGAGGGCTTGTTAAAACTTCGACCGAGGTCTTAATATCTCGACCGAGGTTTTATCAAGTCCTCGACCGAGGTTTTGTTCAGCCCTAGACCGAGGTATTTAAATACCTCGGTCGAGGGTTTTGTTCGGTCGAGGTTTAGTTAAGACCTCAACCGAGGTATTTAAATACCTCGGTCGAGGTTCATACCTCGGTCGAGGGCTTAAGAAAATAGACTTAGCCCACATTCAAACAAATTGAAAAATTTATGTACCTTGCAGAGGTGTACACCCTGCCATTCCTAGCACATAACTGAGTGGAGTTGATACCAATAAATTCACCAATGAATCTTCTATCCATTGAGGTATCATACACGCATTTTGGCATTCATATGAAATTTATTTTTTAATTACTTCTAAAACTTATACTTAGAAAACCACACTGCAACTTCGAAGCAGCTCAAAGAAAAATCCGCAGAGTTAAAAATACATAGCCAAAAAATTCTTAAAAATGCACACATCACATATCGACGTGTCCTCTTCAAAAGGGTATCTTTGGTTTTTCAATTTTTGAAAAAATAGAATAAATTGCTTTACGTGCACAAATATGTGTTTAAAACGATGCTGAAATCGAATGTGGTCACTTTCGAAAAATAATAAATAATTGTATAATGTGAAAAAAAATTAACAAAAAAATATGCACATCACACTGCATTTTATGTAGATCATGCTCATATATATATTTTTTTAAATTATTAATTCAAGATTGAATTACTCTACGTGGACATGAGCCACTTATTAGCTTCTTCAAATTTTTAAGGTCACACAGTTCATTAAATGGAAAAATTCACACATTAAATGACATCGGAATATTTTTAGAAAAATATCACTATGAAGCCAACATAATATTCTACAATTTGGTTCTTTACTGCAAGTCAAAATTCACATGGGATATATGCGTTTTGAGGGCTTCTATCTAGCACATGAGTAAAAAATCAGGTTTTCATCGCCAAATTTGGCAAAAAAGTGTTACCCATCTTCATGGAATCACCCATGGATGACTTCTGGTTTCTTGCTGGAGAATAATTCTTGAGGAGTCTTGTTCTCAAGTACTCTGTGTGGAGTACGGTTCTGTACATAAACTGTTGTTCTAGCAGCTTCTGCCCATAGATGCAAGGGAAGATTTTGATCATGAAGCATGGTCCTTGCTGCTTCCATGATTGTTCTACCATTTTCTTTCTGCAATCCCACTCTGTTGTGGATTATATGGAGTGGATAACTCCCTCTTAATCCCCGAGTCTTTGCATAGCTCTTTGAATTCATTATATGTGAATTCTTCGCCATTATCTGATCGAAAGGTCTTGATCTTATTTTTTGTGTGATTATCGATCAAGGCTTTGAATTCCTTGAACTTGATGAATACTTCATCTTTGTTCTTCATAAAGTATATCCATTCCTTTCTATAAAAATCATCAATAAAATAAACATAGTATATATACCTGCTTAGTGAACTAGATGACATTGGACTGCATACATCGTAGTGGATGATTCCCAAGATTCCTTTTACCTTGCTCTCACTACTTGGAAATGTCTTCTTTGTGTTATTCCTTTTCGCACATCCTTTGCATACACCATCATGTTTTGTCTGCATTTTTGGGAGACCTTCAACAGCTTTGCTTGCAAGTGGTAGTGCTCTATAATGCACATGTGCAAGCCTTCTATGCCAAAGCTCATTTTGTTCTATCGAGTCATGAACCAAAGCTTGTTCTGGTTGGACCTTCAATTTGTATAGTCCTCCTTCTTGTTCCCCAATCACTACTACATCATCGAAAGACTTTCCCTTTTTCCACATGAGTACTTGGCCATCTACAAATGCAACCCTCATTCCTTTTGCATATAATGCCAATATGGAGAGGAGGTTCTTCTTTAGTCTAGGTACAAACAATAAATCTTTCATATTGATAGATTTTCCAGAGTCTAGCTTGTATGAGGGTTCACCACTACCTTTTATTGGATACTGGTAGTCATCTTTGAGTTTCATATTGTGAGGTGATTAATGTTCATATAATTTCACAAAGGATTCCTTGAATACTGTCATATGTTTGGAAGCACCATTGCCTATAAGCCAATCATTGCTGCCATGTGTGATAGTTCCCGTGAGAGCGGAAATCAGAACATATTCTTCATCACTTGAACAATCGTCACTATCTTGTCTATTTGTCTTCATGGAAGGTTCATCATCCTCTGTAGCATGAGCATGATGTCTTCTCTTGTTTCCCTTCTTCTTGTGAGAGATACTTTTGTTTCTAGGAAAATCTCTAGCAAAGTGTCCTCTTTCATCACATGTATAGCAAATGAGCTTAGACTTATCTCTAGGATTTCTAAAGTTATTCCTTTGATGAGAGTACTTACCTCTGTGGTGGCTAGATCTGGTTTTCTTGGATTGTACTGTGAGAGATTGATCTTCACATCCCATCTTTTCTTCTCGAGATGTTATACGAGCTTCTTCTTGAGAGCATTCTTCCCATAGTTTGCTGAACTTGACTAACTTATTTTTGGAACGGATCCCTTGAATGAAAGAGTCCCATGTCCTAGGGAGAGCATTCAAGGTGGTTATTACAATCTCTACATTCTCCATTTCTTCATCTACTGCTTCAAGTTGTTCTTTGATCTGGGAGACCCTTGTGAAGTATGACTATATGGTCTCCGCATTCTAGATCTTCACATTCTTCAACTAGTTCCTCAAGGTCATCTTTCGGTTTATGTTCTTTCCTTCAAACAATTTTGTTAGCGCATCAAACATAGTTTAGGTGTATTTATGGAGGACACCTATGGTATGAGGTGATCCTTGATTGAATCAACAATAATCCTCTTAGACATAACCAACTTATTCTTGTGTAAGGCCATAGTCTCATCTCCCTATGGAACTAGAATCTTCTCATTGATGTAGGAGTCCAACTCATTCTCTTCCAGGACCACGGAGATCCTATACTTCCAGGCTCAAAAGTTATCATCTCCCTCAAGATTTTCATCAATATTGGTATGATGAGACATCTTAACTCAGAACCTCAAATGGAAATAAACAAGATTTAGATCTTACCAGGTCAAGATGTCGGATCTGAATCTGGAGCCAAATCTCTGTAGTGCCGGTTCAAAAGCATATTAGGGTTTGTATTTTCTGGAGATCTGCCCAACAAAATTCTTTGATATTGATCTCTAAACTTTGATTTTTATAAGGAGATCAATCCAAGCACGAGATCACTCAAAATTTCCACTTCTGTGGAAAGCCCTAATTTCCAGCTCTAGTGTCAGGTCAAAAACTAAAAATGCTCAAAATCAGATTCTGCTTTGACAGAAAGATGCGCCCTGGGCAAGAGAGTTAGTCCAACATTCTTTTGCTGAAAATATGTGGAAAGAGATCCAAAAAATAGGAAGCCCTAGTTCCCGTAGCTACATAGTGTCTTCTTCTCAGGTCAGCTCTGATACCATGTTAGATTTTTATCATTTAAGCTAGCAATAACTTAGGATCTTAACTAAGAGAATAACAAGCACATCAATCAATCATATAAGACAATGAACATAAATATTTTCTTTAGGGAAACCATAAAGGAGAAAACCCTGCAACTTCCTCAGAGATAGAATCAACACCAAATAGCAAAGCCCCAAAAACAGTAAGATGATTTCTCGACATCAATAGCCTATTTCTTTCTAGCCCCAACAAACTCTTCTTCCTTAGCTATGCACTACAACTGAGTGTGAGTGAGTGTGTGATAAATAGAGAGGCTCACTCTCTATTTATACTAATTCCCAACTTGACAATGACTCACCAAGGCTGACTTCTCTAGGAGATTCTAATAACCCTAGTTCCCTAGAACTGCAAGGACTTTAACCTTGAAAAATAGGAGGGTTACCCACAATGACTTGACATGACTTGTTTATATTATAGAACCTGCCGATAGGAACATTGGGGCATGGCATGAGTCAAATACATTATAGACACTTCCCAAAATAAACATCGGGGTACAAGACATAAGATATACAAGTGAATACATTACGAAGTTACAAATACATAAAAAAAAAAACTACTTTACTCGATGGGAAGTCTTCAATGGATTGATGGTTGGTTGTGGTGGTAGAAGCATCCTGAAAGCTTTGATATGGTTTCCTATTTTGACACTCGTCAAATTTTACGTTAGACTATATATTTTTCAGTGATACACTTTTCTATATTTAGAAATTGAGTCCTTAAAAGGTGGATCTACCAACAAACTTTTGGGATCTTACCTTTAGGTTTTTCCTATATAATGTAATATTTTAATTAAACAGGAAGAGACAGATGGGAGTCTATCTACTTGGAGATTGTGTAGACATGCAATGGTTATATGTGTAGGCAAACCTTTTGTATATTTTGAATGACACTTAATATATCGATATGGAGCTAGGCTTTTGAACTATATTATTTCGATGGTTCTTTGTTCAGTCTGAACGCTTGTTTACGTTTTCATTTATGTATATGTTCTTATTTACAATGAATGTTGATGCCTATTGATCTTAGAAATGTTTTTTCAAATACTAGTACCTTTCATATATATGCTACAATGGTGAAATGTTTTTTATTATTTGTAATTATATAAGTTGAAAACCTATCCCCTGCACTTTAAATGTACTATCATTCATTCCTACGAAATATTGTTTTTACACTTATATCTTTTGATGTTTTCGGATTATTGTGTCTCTATTAATTATCTTACCTTATTTGATTTTACATTGTTATCCAAAAAAAACCCTAAAAATTGTCTTTTATTTGTTGAGATTCCTAAACACTTCTGTCCCGTAGTCTAGGCTGCAGATTTTAGGGAAAATAGATGTCTTTACAATTTTTTTGTGGAAAAGTGCTTCCGCAAACTGTCTTTCCTCATTGTAAGAGATTTGAATGTTTTGATCGATTCTAAGGGATAAATCGCATTTTCTATTGGAATCCATTCATGGATTAAACAGTAGATAAGCTTGTACACTTCTTTGTTTCAAACAAAGGTTCTCGTCCTTTGATGGGTTTACTACCCTAAGTAAGTTGGTAAAATTATTTTTAGATATGATTACTATACTTGATTAACTCCCAGTGGCCATATATGATGGTCTTATTACCATGCATGGGAAGAAATATTTGTTGCTGTAAATAGTTAGGGCGTATTGATTTAAACTGTAATGTGGATTACAACAGTTCCCATAAAATATGGTTTTTTAACTGATAAAGTAATGATGGATAGGATATTATTAGATCCTTAATTAATTAGTTGAATAAGTTATAATCATTCAAATTGATTCCCCAATCCCCCGATCTGAAATAGTATCAATTGTAGAAATTAACTAGATCTATTCCATAATACATTATGAGTTTAATTTAAGAGGAATAATTTACAAACATGTAAAATATTAAAGAATCGGTATTGAATTTGAAGCCATAACATATCAAAAATAGCCAGATCTAAATAATTATGCTCATAATGAATTACTAATTACTAAAGTTATAAGATTACTAGCAACCCCGATGTGGGTATGGATGCCCGATCTTCGATGCATTAAGAGATAATCTAACATTGTACATATATGATATACTACAAAAAACATTTATATTTGTTGTACAGAAATTCGTAAACACTCATTTCTAGAAGTATAATTGTGATTCAACATTAAAATACACATTCTACTATAATTAAAATAAATCATAAGGAACATAATAATAGCCTAGCACCACTACTAGGAAAATAGAGATGGAATAGTTGTTCCACCCAACCAACTCCTAGAGCAGCAAATTCACTAGCTCCAGAACCCCTGATCCTATTTGCTGAACCATAAGAGAAAAATCCACTAATGTGCCAGATCTTACATTATCAGATTCAATCCCCATCCAATGCTAGCCTCCTACTTTTTATGGGCATACTATTCTATAGTATTTTTCCTAGGACTTGGTCATTTACGAGCCTTCTGCTCTTAAACACTCAACTAGGAGTTATTGCCTAATTTTGGGGAAGATGCTTCCCGCACCTCGAGTTCTCACTCAGTGGCTACAACCACTTGAATTTCACTCATGTGTGTCACAAAACACTCTTCAACCACTATTCCATGTTTATCTCCTTTGGCATCCTTTTATTAATAACTAAATAATTCATGACAAATGTTTTATTTTTTATTTTGTGTCAAAAATAGTAGAATAATAAATAAATTATTTTTCTAGCAGAATTAATAATTATTATTTATTCAAGGGAATTACAATGTTGGTATAACATCCCCTTACTACCTAGACCTAGAAATACGAAGTGTAAGTAAAAGGCATTGGAGGTATTGTATCTAACTTCATCAAATTGTGGATGGAATTGATAGGATTAGGAGGCTGAAATATTGGCACAACTAAAAGACAATTGGAGATGAATCCACTAGGCAGAAGGGGTAAAATATGAGTAAAGTCTCGAGGATCTAGTAAATTTGACTTGGTGTCATCATGGTTTCGATCACGTTGGTTACGGTAATTAATGGTAATTTACACACTCATGAAATTGTGGGTAAGATCAACAAATATTAACTTGAATTAAAGTTAAGTCCTATTATTATGAATCCATGATACCAATAAGCAGATAATAGATAATTTATTATTCATAACTGAAAGAGGGTATTATAATGGAAGATATCTCTCTATATACCTATAGATATCTATCTTCGTCAATTAATATGTTTAATTCCTTCGCTTAATTGTTAGTGATTATGATCGAAACCCTCAAGGTTATGATTGAATAACATTACATACAAATTATAAAGTTATACTAAAATTCAAGTCTAGTAAATCACTAAAGAGCTAGACCTTAGGTGAAATCCATCTACCTAAGTGTGCAACTCTTTTGAGAAAATTATGGGTAAAATGATGGCTTAGGTTATAATATTTTACAAGAAAATAGATTTATTTTCGTACATGATTTAATTGTGTACTTAAAAGAGAGTATAATAATAATAAAGTTATGTTTGTTCCACATGGACTAGAGGAAAAAATAGAGAGAACTACAATATTATTTAAGAAGTGAAATGCAAAGGAGAAGGGGACCCTTTTATGGGAAAATCTCCCTAGGATTTTATACTTTTACCATATCTTAAATATGTTATGTGGTTCGACTAAGGGTCGTTTTATGGTGCTTGAAGCACCATACGGTCAAATTTTCAGGAAGCATGAGTGCGATCTAAAATTACGTTGCTAGATCTGCCTAGTATGTGGTCTACACTCTACATGTAGAAGAAGGTGGTCCTTAACTCTCGGAGGACAGCATGGTGGAATATTTCTACAAGTGTATGAATTTTATAAGTTAGGATACTTTTATTATTGAAAAGGTTGGAACTAACTAAACTTGTTTTTCCTACTCAGGAGACCGAAACCGTATCTCCTGCCAGTACACTTAGGATCTGCTTATTACATGCAAAGGACTTTCAAGTGTCTAATATAATTCCCATGTCTTAACTATGTGTCTAATAACAAGTGTTAGGAGATACATATCTGACTAAGAATCTTCTAGTGTACCTGTGGGGTTAGAGATTTCTTGCAGTAATGATTATGGTCTTCAAGATATGTATATTTGTGCCTACTAATGTATGGAAATGTAGGAATAGGTGTCTGGCCATAAGGTAAGTATGGGTAAGATAAATTGATTGTATTATTTTATATATACATTTTAGAATGGTTTCGAACTTATGATAATTATGGCAGTGGGATTTATAACGTAATTTTTCTTATGTTGGCTATGACTTGTTCAATATTGAAGTATGTCTAGTACTTAGGGGGTTCAGTTGGAAATATATAACTATTGAAGATACATAAGTTTCACATTGGGAGCGAAGGGTCTCCATTTTAACTGTAGCATTGAACTGTTGATTATTAAACATTTACACATTGTGTAGGTATGATTGTTTGGTCTACAAACTTATAACCTTTAGGACGGATTACAAATTCAATATGCATTGGACTAACAATATAGGTGTACTTGAATTTTTCATTAAAAGGAAAATTGTACACCATATGCCCCAAGGATCTATTGACAATTAATGGGTATGTTACAGTTAGCTTAAACATAACCTCAAACGTTTTTTGTAAAGCACATAAAATTTATTCCCATAAGAGACAAAATCATCTCATTTGTAAATTCAGTATTTTTTTTCTTTTTAACATAATGTGTTTTTGGGAAGTCATAGTTTGGAATTACATGGATTTCACTACATAGCTTCTAGTGAGATATATTAAAGTATTTCGAGATAGAAGAGATAAAATATTAGGACTAAGGGTCTGTATTTGAAATTTATCAAGCTCAGTAATCCATAAGGAACTATAAGTTTTCTCAACTACCTCAAGGCCTTTGCCTTTGTGTAGAAATAATTTCATGAGAAATACCCCTTTAATGTTCACATGAGCCATTAAACTTGGAATAAAGAATTGACCTCAAACGTTTGAAATTTATTCCCAGTTAGCTTAAACATAACCTCCGAACGCTTTTTGTAAAGCACATAAAATTTATTCCCATAAGAGATAAAATCATCTCATTTGTAAATTCAATATTTTTTTTCTTTTTAACATAATGTGTTTTTGGGAAGTCATAGTTTGGAATTATAGGGATTTCACTACATAGCTTCTAGTGAGAAATATTAAAGTATTTAGAGCTGGAAGAGCTAAAATATTAGGACTAAGGGTCTGTATTTGAAATTTCTCAAGCTCAGTAATCCATAAGGAACTGTAAGTTTTCTCAACTACCTCAAGGATTTTGTCTTTGTGTAGAAATAATTTCATGAGAAATACCCCTTTTAATGTTCACATGAGCCATTAAAATTGGAATAAAGAATTGATTAATAAAGTTTACGACCACTATGGTTTCACTAGTATTCGTATTTGCTAATAGCCATAGTGATAACGTGTTCCATATGCTGATAACCCTAATTAAATCTTAAATTAGATCGAGAGAAAATTGTAGCAATCATAATTATAGTTCATAAACATTTCATGAAGCTTACCATAAAATAATAGTATGTAAAATAAACGAAAACCTGTCATAAATTATATTCAATAAGTGGTAGCATGTCATTAAAAAAAATGATTCTAAATTGTTATTTTGACAAATTTATTTCCCAGACAAATATTATTTATGAGACCATTCAATAAGAGGTAACATGTCATTTAAAAATAAAAATGGATTCTAAAGGGCTATTACAAGATAATTCTGGTCACTTACGAGGTGTTCGTTGCAATAGACTTATGGAAAAACATAAATTTGAACATCAAAAATCAATATTAGAGGTACCTACACAAATTTTTGTAATATGGTGTAAGAATATGAAACACGGAGAATCGGTTTACCTTCCGCAATATATAACTTTTATTTATGAAAACTAAGTATAAATCCCAAAAAAATAGGTTCTTCTAAGGTTGGTATGTTATTTTTTTCCCAAAAAATAATGAATATCTTTGCGTTGGTCCATGCGCTTGCTATGCAAATGGTGGAATTTTGTGAAAAAAATTATATAGAGTTCTAGATAACAACTGTGTCTAGTGCAACCTTATTTTTCCATATTTATTTATGTTATGTATATATATATATTGAGGAAGTTAGTGATGCCCTAAAATGACAAGGTCG
Source organism: Pseudotsuga menziesii (assembly GCA_001517045.1). Lineage (NCBI taxonomy): Eukaryota > Viridiplantae > Streptophyta > Pinopsida > Pinales > Pinaceae > Pseudotsuga > Pseudotsuga menziesii. The sequence goes on from LPNX010803757.1 coordinate 90,990, forward strand.
ATCGTTGGTCCACGACATCTTGGTCTTGACATAGTCAATGAATGATAATTTTTTTTTAGGATGTAGGTCTTTGTGTCTTCTTGTGTGGGTTCTTTTCTGTTTTCTAAATAGGTGAGCCAATCAAAAGTTATAGTTGAAGAAAATAGCCTACCTTTTGTGTTAGATTGATGTTAGTCCATTTAAAATTAAATAAAAAATAGAAAAGATAATAGATTTAAATAAAATTTACATATTGAGAATCTACAGATAGATTTACACAAGTGTGTGAATTTTCATTAGCAATGGATGGGCGTGGCATATGCAAAATCATACATGAACTAGGAGAACACGTGTGCACGTTAAAGACATGTGCATGCATACATTTAGTTGAAACATTGCTTTGATTTCATTTTCAATAATTTTCAATGGAATGATGATGATGACCATGACGATGATGATGAACAATGATGATGAGGAGGAGGAGGAGGATGACAATGATGATGATGATGAGGATCATGACTATGATGATGATTATGAGGCTGTTGCTGCTGTTGATGATAATGATGATGATGATGATGACGTTGACGATGATGATGAAAAATTATAGTGATGATGAGGAGGAGGAGGAGGATGATCATGATCATGATGACTATGACTATGATGACGACGATGATGATGATGATGATGATTACGATGATGAGGATGATGATGTCGATGATGATGAAGATGGCCATGATGATGATGACCACGATGATGATGATCAACAATGATGATGATGATGATGATGAGGATGATGACAATGATGATGATGATGATTATGGCGACGATGATGACAACGACGACGATGACGATGATGATGATGATCACAAATACTATGATTATGATGATGATTACAATGATGAGGATGATGATGACTATGATGGTGATGATGATGATGATGATGATGATGATGATGAGGATGAGGATAATGATGACAATGATGATGATGAGGATGATGACAATGATGATGATGATGATGATGACGAGGATGAGGACAATGATGATGATGAGAATGATGACTATGATGATGAGGATGAGGATGATGATGTTGATGATGATGATGATGATGACGGTGGTGGTGGTGGTGGTGGTGATGATGATGATGATGATGAAGATGATGATGATGAGGAATAATGATGATTATGATGAGGTGGAGGAGGAGGAGGAGGATGACAATGATGATGACGATGATGAGGATGACGACAATGATGATGATGAGGATGATGACTATGACGATGACAATGATGATGATGACGATGATGATGATGACGGTGATGACGATGATGATGAACAATGATGGTGATGATGAGGAGGAGGAGGAGGATGATGATCATGATGAATATGACTATTATGACAATCATTATGATGATGATGAGGATGATGAGGATGATGATGAGGATGATGATGAGGATGATGATGAGGATGATGATGATGATGACCATGATGATGATGATGAGGATGGTGATGGCCATGATGATGATGATGATGATGATGATGCAGATGAGGATGAGGATGAGGATGAGGAGGATAATGATGAGGATGATGATGATGAACAATGGTGATGATGATGAGGATGATGACTATGACTATGATGATGATGATGAGGACGATGACGACGATGATGATGATGAGGACGACGACGACGATGATGATGATGATGAGGACGACGACGATGATGATGATGATGATGATGATGATGACAATGATGATGAAAAATGATGATGATGATGATGATGATGATGATGATGAATAATGATGATGATGATGATGATGATGATGATGATGACAATGATGATGATGATGATGACGACGACGATGACGATGACGATGACTATGAAAACAATGATTATGATGATGATGATGATGATGACGATGATGAGGATTATGATGATGAAGATGGCGATGATGATGATGACGATGATGACGAGGATGATGATGATGACCATGATGATGATTTCCATAATGATGATGTCCATGATGATGATGTCCATGACAATGATGTCCATGACGATGATGAACAATGATGATGATGAGAATGATGATGATGACTATGAGGATGATGACTATCCTATGCCATTTCACTCTCTATCATTATTTGGTAAACGTTCTGCCTCTAAAATTCATAAATACTTATTGAAGACACCCTTATCCCATTTAAATACCTACAAAGAAGTCATACAAGGGGTTTGTGTGTTGGTTCGAGTACTTGTTGAAGGCTCACACACATTAGAACATTCAACAATATCATGATGTATTACACATTAGAGCAGTTTTCTATGGTGATTGAGCCCTAGAAGTGGTGTTTTTCGTCTAAGGCCCTAATGATGATGTCCATGATGATGATGTCCATGACGATGATGTCCATGATGATGATGATGAGAATGATGATGATGACTATGAGGATTATGACTATCCTCTGCCATTTCACTCTCTATCATTATTTGGTAAACGTTCTGCCTCTAAAATTCATAAATACTTACTGAAGACACCCTTATCCTATTTAAAGACCTACAAGAAATCATACAAGGGGTTCGTGTGTTGATTCGAGTACTTGTTGAAGGCTCACACACATTAGAACGTTCAACAATATCATGTTGTATTACACGTTAGAGCAGTTTCCCATGGTGATTGAGCCCTAGAAGTGGTGTTTTTCATCTAAGGCCCTAATGATCTTACTCTAACCCCCCCCACTCTTCATCTCTCTACTCTCTCTCTCTCTTTGTCTCTCTTACATACACATAGAACATGTCACCCATCCTTTCACATAATGCTCAAAAAAATTGTACCTAAAATGACCATGTATAGGGTCAGCGAATCCATTGTATGATTTTTAGTAACGATATAAATTTTAGAGGTCTATTGGCATGCCATCTATCTGTTATTGAACAAGGGATTGAGGTCATGTGTTATTGAAAATTGTGTTATTTACCATGTGCTATTGACCATGGTTTCCACTATTTCTATTGTCATGACCATGGTTGCCACTATCGCTATTTTCGTGCTAGGGCTTTAGGCCATGTGTTATTAACCATGGTAGCCACTAAACCTTTGTTAAACCTTGACACACATCCTTGGTCAATGTTGGAGGCCTCCATTACCCTCCACTATCCATAGGTAGGGGTCATAATACCTCATAATGACACCCATGGGCCTAAGAAGAAAGTAGTATTGTAAAAATACTTGTACATGTGTGAATACCAAGACATTGTTGAAGAACGTTAGTCATTCAATGGGATAAACATCAGTGAGTAAATATTGTAAATGTTAGGCAGTAGTGCACACATGTGTTTCTGTGCGTATGCGTGGACACGCGAGTGCTCTCTTATGCACATGTGTGCACTCTTATACATGCATGTACACTCATAAAAACATGTGCACACACCTTTTTAAAAAAAATAGAGATATCGATTCCTCGGGTTGCTACCAATTTTCTCGGGTTTTGTACCACTGTTTGCGCGTTTTGTGCTCCTGAACATTGCAATTTGGCTCACAATCAATCATCAATTGGACAATCGTTGATCTATTGGATAGAACATCAATCTTGGAATCTAACAAACATATTCAGTGGTATTGTAAGTTAGTGGATACATTCAAACAACAAGTTTTCACTGCAAGAAGAGATCATTTTGAATAGGTATGGTAAATAGTAAATAATTGTTTTCATTCGCAAGATTTCAGATCAGTTCATTGATTTATGTTTTATCATATTCCTACAACAATATCTCTCTCATAGAAAACAATTAATTTCACAAGAAGAATTCCCGACTTCACATCTAAACAAGTCTCATATTCTCCATATAAGATGAAGCATGCAATGTTAACTAATAATGATTTGCATGTGAATATATTTTGATTTCACAAAATGATGGAATAGATGAAGTTATCTCTTGAGACTCTTCAATTTGAAAAAAAAAACTTTGAATAAATCATGGGAGAGGGTCCATATTGCATAGTTCACCAAGTTATCTATATTCTCTATATAAGATAAAGTATGCAATGTAGACCAATAATGAATTGCACATGAATATATTTTGATTTCCCATAAGGATGGCATAGATGAGGTTCTCTCTTGAGACTCTTCAATTTGTATAAAACCTTGGAAGCAATCATGGGAGAGGGTCCATATTGAAGAATTCACCAACTTGTCCATGCTCTCCTCTACATGCTACATTTATCATAACATTCCTTTGAGCTTAACAAGGATTCCTCTACCTCAATGATTTCTCCTTCCTTCGGGGGATTTACAACCTCCTCATTCTATAATTAGTCAATTTGTTCTCTTTATTTAGTGTAACTTAATGAGTGTAATTTATTCAATTTATTCCCAAGACATCTAGACACCAACTTGTGTCTTCTCTCACAATTAATGTGACATATTATGTGTAATGTCATCTCGTTCGAAGGTGTTGGAAATGAAGAATATTTCACTCATCTTCTTGTGACTTCCACTAATTTTTGAACACAAAGGAAGTCATAATCCTATAGTTGTAATACTTGCAAACTTGACTCACTTTAATTGACTCAAATAGAGTATAGAAATGAAACTTTAGTTCTAACATATAGAGAAACCTTTAATCATCGTTTATGTATCAATGCCAATAATTACCATACTAACATATCTGTAATTTAGTTAATTATGTTGGAATGCGTCATGTTTCTTATATAATGGAACTAATACCTTATTTGTTGTTTCTTGTGTAGGGGTAGAACTCATAGTTTTGATAAAGAAACTTTTGGATATGGGAAACTCATGTAACAATGTAAGAAGAACTAGAAGGAATATTCCCATTGAAAAGGAAAATGAGGTAAGAGAAAATGCCAGGTTGGTAATGGATAGAGTGAGACATGGTCCATAGATTTCCACTAATACTATGACCGATCCTAACATAGTTGATGGCATACCAACCTTTAGTTCAAAACCATGGGTGAAGCAGTTGCGTCCAAAAGACACAACTCAAATTCCAACATCAACACAATCTCCAATCAACAATCCATCAATGATACATGATAAAGCTCTTGAAGACATAGGTATATTGAGAGACATTGAGTATCAAGCGTTGAATGTAGGAGCAATGATTAATTTTTAATCTCTCCAAGAAGACCACAACCATGTCAAGCACAATCCCAAAATGGACCAACATGTGAATGAATCACCACAAAAACGAAGCTCTGGGATTCGTAGCTCATGTCCACCTTCCCTACCTAGACTTTATAGTGAAATAAAAAGGACTCCTAGACATAACCATGTGGATGAAACTTATCTTTCATGTCTTGAAGGTAAGTTTCCCAAACACACTATCGATTGGAAATGTAGCAAATTAATGAAGGAATATTTTGAATCCAAAGGTGATGCATGTAAATGTCAATTATTACTATGTTAAATTCAAATTGTTTACTTCTTGTTAGGAGAATTTTGGGCATAAAGATGGTTAAAAGTTCAGAGGCTAACAATCATATTGTTAGAAATCTCTAATCTGCTTTTAATGATATTGGGAAGACATCTCGTACTAAAGATATTTGTGTGGATCATCATGTGTTATTAGAATCAGTTTTAAGAAAGTCCACACGAAAATGTCACCTCCATTTACACACTTATCACATACTTCAATGAAATAGAAAAACTATTAAGAATTAGTTCGTGATAAGAGAAAATATTTAGACTTCAGTTGGAAAATATTGTTGGGATTTTTTCGGCAGGTTTCCTCATCAAGATATGAAGCTAATTGATTCTATTAAGGACTTAGTACAAAAGTTCTGGCATGATCATACAATAGCGTCATCTAACCAAAGAGATGTGATAAAGCTGAAAAAAGGTTCTACTGACTGTGAACCCCACGTCAAACACTTCCTTGACATGACATAGACTGAACTCTATGAGAGATTTAAGAATGAGCACACACAATTGAACACGAGCCAAAGGTCTTTTGAGAAATGTAAACCATGGTATGTTCATCTATGCATTGACCGGAACATGTGATGTTGTAGAAACCATGTGGAATATGAATATGTTTGTGACACATATAAACATATACTTTGTGATGTGCATACTAACATTGAGTAGGGATGCAATGAATTCCTAATACCACCGAATGCATCGAGATATTTTGTTAGCAGTATCATGTGTCCAAGGCATGAAGGAAAAAAATACTATGGAAAATCATATCTATATGTGAATTATTCCAGGTGCAGTGGGTTTTCTCTTTTGAACCTTTGTATTCATGGAAGTGGTGAGCATCAATTTGGTAGTATGGTCATGGAGATGCAAAGCATCAAGTACGTAACCTATCAATTAGATAGTGCAAAGGAAAGTAAAAATATCGCATTAGTGAAGTGACATGTGCAAATGATTATTTCATTTTTTCCTCTTACACGTTCAGTTTCTACATATACATTCTTTAAAGGTCGCATTATAATATGACCCTTGTTTTCATGGAAACAGGTATGGGTATGTGACTTTTTGATGGAGTTCTACAAGAAAACCAAGCAATATGTCCAGCTTGTGCATGTAGAGCGATGGAAGGATGAGCAATACAGAAAATCCAGTGAAAGCTTTCCCATTGGGACCATATTGTCAATTATGGATTTTGTAGAAAACTACACCCTTCAGGCACAAAATGAAATTTAGAGTCAATACTACCATTCTGACCAGGTCATCATCATGGTACGTATTACGTATAGACATATCCTTGAGAAAAACATTAGCAACAGGATAATATAGAAGGAGACAAACTTTTACGTAAGTGACGACAAATGCCATGATCTACATTATGTGCAACATTGTTTACAAATTTTCTATGATTGGATAAAGGAGGGACTTATATAGATGGATCAACATCATATAATGATCATATGGTTGTGCACGACAGTTCAAAAATGCCCGAGTCTTCCAATGGATGACTATGTTGCATAAGACTTACAATGTGTCACATATATGGAACTACTTTGAGACCGGGCACGATAAAGGTGAGCGTTATGGGGTCGGTGCATGCATCAAGGTCACACTACGAAGGGAGGAGATGAGGTTTACCAAAAACCCCCATATCAAAGATGGACATTCCATAGTTCAATTGTGCTCTGCAACAATGTTAGACCGAACTAAAGTGCAACATACATCAACATGGGCAGGAAGTTCAGTCAGTAATTTTTGGAAAGTGGTTGACATAAATCGATCCTGTTCCTATAGTTGTGGCACAGTACAAGGAAAATGTGTATTTCATTCGGTTTGAAGATAAAACAACCCCCTATTTAAAATATGGACGCAGAAACTTCCTTTCTTTTGCAGCCCTTGTAGTAGTGGTGAATGTGATGAATGTGAATGCATGTATTGGGTTGATGATTGGGGTCATTTGTCACTTGCAGTAGGGCCATGTGTATTATTTGAAACAACCCATTTATAGGAGGTTTAGTCAACAATTTCAATAGAATACAACCATATCTCATATCTTGTACATCCAAGACACATATATGCAGGTGTTTCGTTGAAAGACAATGAAAGGGGAACAAATTATTGGTTGGAATGATGCATTCGAGGTAAGTAAATCCTGTACGGATCATTGATTGATGATGAATTGAATAAATTTCCTATTGGATCGATGGTGGTTGAGGGTGAATGCATTACACTAGATGGGAAATCGAGAATAACTAGTGGGCATGTATTCATGGATTATAGACCAGGTTTTGTGGTCTATCACTTCACAAACTTGATTGTTGGAATGAACATCCATCTACAGACAATGTCAAACAAGAACTAAAACCAAGGTATGATACTTCTTTCCTCACTCAGAGAATGAGATATTGATGGAGGCAATTAGCAACAAAGAGGATCCAAATGGCTATATTGAATGAGATTGGGTAATTGTGCTTACACTCCACTAGGGATAAAACCTAGTTTGCATAATATGACCTAGAGGCATTCCCAGGCCATGCAGAGTAGAGGGGGAGGCCACCTTGGACATAATACCATTCCATGATGCCAACGGAACTGATGGTTAATTGATCAGATCATCAGTCAACATTCAATGGTGAGTTGCAGTAGGCTTGCAAAAGCCATTTAAGGACACCTGAGCCAATTCAAGGTCATGGTCCAAAAACTAAACAGAGAGGAAATTTCCAAATCCCTCAACTCCTACATGTGTGTTTGGTCATGGTATCCATGGGAAGGCCACCCCCAGCCTCCTAGAATAGGGTTTTGCAGGGCTGGAGCACCATTGTTAGGGTTGCATGGACCTCACTGAGGTGAAACTCTAGTTTGAAAAATATTACCTAGAGGCATGAACAAGCTATGCGGAGTCAAGGGGAGGCCACCCTATCCATAACCCCATGCCATAATCCCAATGATACTTATGGTTCATCAATCAGAGCCTCAGTCAACATTCTATGGCGAGTTGCAGCATGCCTGCAAAACCCATTCAGGGATGCCTGACCAATTCATTGTAGGGATCCAAAAACAAAACCTGGAGGCAATTTATAATTCCATTGATTATTAAAGGTTTTTTCAGGAATGGAATCCATGGGAAAGCTACTCCCTACCACTCTACACAAGGTTTTGCAGGGCCGGTGCACTGTTGTCAGGGTTGCATGGACCCCATTTTCATGCAATTTTCAACTCGACATAATTTGACAATCGGAGGTCGGATCACCAAACCGTCAAATCCATTGGTGTCTTGGCATGAAATTACCTCTACTGGGCCTTCTCCACCATGTTTTCATGGCCCAGTGACTTCATTATGCATCATTTTCATAAACTAGGGTTTTGCTTACTTTCCTTCAATGCAACTCTTGCATTGGTGGGTGAACTCTGCCAAAACCTCCACCGTGATAGTATTAGAAGTGTTCCCATATCATCATTTCCCATACACACTTTATAGATCTAACAACATGTAATCTTGCTGGTCCATTTGGTTTTTCGCTCCCATACCGAGAGTCACTAAGTGTCCGTGAATGACGTTTTCATGCGACTTTCAACTCGACAAAACTCGAAAAATGGAGGTTGGATCGATGAGGCATTGAATTCGTTGGTCTCCTCGCATTACATTACCTCCAGGGGGCCTCTCCACTATTTTTTCATGGCCAAGTGACTTCATTGTGCATCGGTTTCGTAAACTAGAGTTTTCCTTAGTTTCCTTCAATGCAACTCTCGTATTGGTCGGTAATATCTGCAAAAACCTCCATCGTGCCAATATTTGTAGTGTTCCAATATAGGAAATTCCCATACACACTTCCCAGAGCCAACTATATGAAAACTTGCTGCTTCATTTGGTTTTTCGCTATTGAACCAAGAGTCACCAAGTGTCCCTGAACAACATATTCGTGTGACTTTCCACTTGACATAACTCAGAAAACGGAGGTCGAATCGATGGACTGTCAACTCCATTGGTCTCCTAACATGCCATTACCTAGAAACCAATAGACCATATACCTAGAATCTATGTATCTACACTACAACAAAGAAACTAGAGTTTCATGAATTACAATTAGAAACACATAATTGTATGAATTAGAAGTAAAAACTCATACATGAATTAAAAGTATATAGCGAATTAGGGTTTCATGGATTGAAAGAATTTCCCATACATAGATATGATGTGTTATTTTAGTCTCTCTTATGTATAACCACTTAGACTATACCTAATCTACAAGAGAAAATAGCAAAAAAACTAGGGTTTCATGAACTACAAAACATAAACCTAAAAACTAGGGTTTATAAATTTACACATATAACTACAAAATAAGGTTTTATGAAGTAGAAATTCACATACATAGATATCATGTGCTATGTTAGTCTCACTTATGTATAAATACTTAAACCATATGCCTAAGCTACATGCACAAATAGAAAAAAACACTACGGTTTCATTAACTACAAAGCACAATCCTAAAAAATAAGGATTACAAATTTACACATACATCTGCAAACTAGGATCATATACGTATGTAAATAAACTCATACCATATACCTAATCTATAAGAACAAATGTCAATAAAGCTAGGGTTTATTGAACTAGAAATCACAAACTTAAAATCTAGGGTTCACAAATTTAGACATAGAACTACAAACTAGGGTTTATGAACTCATTAGGTTTATATCATTATATTTGTTAGTCTCACTCAACTAGAAACTAGTATACCATATACCTAGAATATATGTACCTGCACTACAACATGACTAGGGTTTCATGAACTACAAACCACAAACCTAAAAACTATGGTTCAAACATTTTCTACATAGAACTAATAACTAAGGTTTATGAACTGAATAGGTTTAGATAATTAGATTTGTTAGTGTCACTCAACTAGAAACCAATATACCATATACCTAGAAGATATGTACCTTCACTACAACAAAGAAACTAAGGATTTATGAATTACAAGTATAACAAATAATTGTATGAAATATAAGTAGAGACACATACATGGATTACAAGTATCAAGCCAACCCAGGTTTCATGAATTGAAGGAAATTAGAATACACAGAGATCAAATTCTATGTTAATCTCACTTGTCTATATACACTTAGACCATATACCCAATCTACAAGAACAAATAGAAAAAAATATAGTGTTTCATGAACTAGAAACCACAAACCTAAAAAATAGTGTTTACACATTTACACATACAACTACAAACTAGAGTTTTATGAACTCATTACGTTTAGATAATTAGATTTGTTGGTCTCACTTAACTAGAAACCAATAGACCATAATATTAAATTGAGCACATAGATCTGTGGACAAACACACAACTCACAATATAGATCATACAATTTACTCAGTAGTTGAAGAATTAAACAGTGCAAAATGACTTGCAACTGTGAATGCTTCCATTAATAAAAAAGTAATTAGATAATAATTAAAATGAAGTACAATGGATTCAATAGCCACATGCAATTCAAATCCAAATGAGGAAATTTAATTTATTAGACTCTACTTGACTGTAGGTAACTAATACCTTGTCTAAATAACCGTCGGAGGACTCAATAGTTAACTAACCTTGTCTAAACCATAAACGGAGTTCATCGGAGTTATAAAACACAACTCAAGTGTTACATTCAGTTATGACTAAGGCTACCTGACTGTGGTAGGTGAGAAATACACCCCTCTTGCATGCAGCCATGAAAACCTAGCTCTAAATGAATGTAGAGGACTAGCACCAAATGTAACTGACTCCTAACTTAGCTTGACTAGTCACCAACTCAACTCAATTGACCTTGGTTGGTTTCGTCACTCCCAGTGGCTCCTAAATTGTAGGGATTGGTCTAGGAGGCTACTCAACTAATGCATGCAAGCACAATCAGTGGCAGTAGGCCTCAATTAGTGTTCCCCGCACTTTAGTAACTGAAACATGTGGCCTAATTCGGCCAAGTGGACCCAATGGTGCTAGTGACTAAAAATAGACTGGATGGACTCCTGATTTAGACATGACTCCTGATTTAGACATATGACCAAATTTTGACAAGGGAGGATTAATAATCTTAACACCCCCCCTAAATGCTAACTTGGAAAATCTATGGGTGTCGGTAAATAAGACCATAGGTCACCTATTACATCATGTAAAGTAAAGTAACTACTCAAAAACATGGTGCTGCAGAAAAAACCACATGGGAAAAAAGCCCCCCCTCTAATTAAGTAGGTAGAATCAGGATCAATCTGGTTCTTCTGTGCACAGGTATCTTGGGGCCTAGAATGTGAACCTCTCCATAATTATGTCTCGAGTAATCTTCTTCTTTGGAAGAAGAATGATATGTTCAACTAAATCATAAATATAGATAGCTTCTGGATAAAGACTGGACCTATGTAGAGCAACTGAAGTCAACTAATAAGTGAGAAAAGGTTCTTCAGGATTCAGAACATGTGAGGAACACTCAAGAAACTGATATGTTGCAGCCATGAACATCAAACCATGAGTGGTAAGAACAGCCCCAAGTGTTAGGAGCAAGTGTCCAGGTGGATGCAAAAAATCTTCTTCTTTACCAGTTCTATGAGGAGATGAGCATGTGATCAATGGTAGAGAAGCACTGGGACTATTGAGACTATATTATTGAGATCCATAGTGTGATATAGCTTCTGAAATAGCTAATGAATAAAATAATAAAATATTAGCAACCTCATAAGAGGAAACTAATACCAAATCCCCACAAACAATTTTGAGGAAGAATTGCAGTACTTGATTTTTCACACCGAAATTGGTGAGAGCAGCTACAAGCATGAACGAAAGCTCTGAGATTTCAAAATATGAAACAAATAATATCAGATCATAAATTAAATTAGATCCGAATAGGTTCACAACAGATCCAAAACTGTGAAATGAAATAAAATCCCGAGCAGTAGTTTTGTAGGAGACTTGCGGTACCTGTTTCTTCACACCATTGATGAGAACAGATACAAGCAGTACTGAAAGATTATGAATTTGATATATTAAAACAAGAAATATCAGATCATATATAAATAAGATAATATCAAATCCAATAATTTTAATATCGGATTCAAATAAATAGTTAACCGAGACGGTGGATGCACAACTTTCTTCTTCTTCAAAATTCTGAATTTTAGTGTATGCAATCCTGCAGGAATTTGCTGGAAGATCTAGATCATGGAAAGAAGGTTTAGTAAGGGTCGGTTTAGACTCTACTTGACTGTAGGTAACTAATACCTTGTCTAAATCACTGTTGTAGGACTCAATAGTTAACTGACCTTGTCTAAACCATAACCAAAGTTCATTAGAGTTCTAAAACAGAACTAAAGTGCTACATTCAGTGTTGACTAAGGCTAACTGACTATGGTAGGTGAGAAATGCGCCCTTCCTGCATGCATCCATGCAAAACTAGCGCTAACTAAATGTAGAGGACTAGAAATGAATGTAATTGACTCCTAACATAGCTTGACTAGTCACCAACTCAACTCAACTGATATTGGTTGGTTTTGGCACTCCCAGTCACTCCTAAATTGTAGGGATTGGTCAAGGAGGCTCCTAAATTGATGCATGCAAGTGAAATTAGTGGCATTGGGCCTCAATTAGTGTTCCCCACACTTTAGTAACTGAAACATGTGCCCCAATTAAGCCAAGCAGACCCAATGGTGCTAGTGACTAAAAATAGAATGAATGGACTCCCGATTTAGACATGACTCTTCATTTAGACATATGACCAAATTTGGATAAGGGAGGATTAATAATCCTAACATATATACCTAGAATAAATGTAGCTAGAATAAACCATATACCTAGAATAGACCATATACCTAGAATATATGCTTGCAAGCCAATAACCATAATGAATATTTCTTGTTAAAGAGGGGCATCAAACACTATAGGATGATTCAATATTTTATTTTTTGGTTGGTTGGGTGATTGTGAATAACATTGGATGTAATTTTCCTTTTAATTATGCATGTGGTTAAAGCATGTTAGTGTTGTTGATGGGACGTTACCATCATATCGTACAAATTCAACCTCTTTTCTAACTGACATACATTGACATAGACCCCAATCAATTTAATTTTCATGAAGATAGGAATGCCGACCTAAGAATGATTTCCATCCAAGCCAAAATAGTTTCCTCGGTAGGGTTAAATTTTCCGCATTCATTAACATCAACTTCTGCAATTTGTTCATGATAAACTATAAAGAGTATCTCATTTGATTAGTGTATAAAGAATATGTGACATATGACTAAAATCATAGGGATGCTCATATACAAACAAAAAGTTACTTTATAAGAGGACACAAGAGATTGTTAGGCAGTGTTGGTGTTAGGGTTTTCCTCCTAGGTTTAGGGTTTCCTCATTGATTCTAAACCCTAGGTTATGCATGCTAACCCCAAAAAACCATTTGGGTTAGGGTTTACTCATTGATTATAAATCCTAGGTTATGCATGCTAACATAGGAACTTCAGTTAGGGTTAGGCTTTCCTCATTGATTCTAGGCCCTAGGTTTTGCATGCTAACCCTTAAACTTCAACTAGCATGTTCCAAATCAATGAGTACAAGATATCGTTAACATTGCAAGTGCTCAACAATAGCATAACAATAATGTATGTATTCAATGAGAGTAAGCAATGTCAACTTCATCTTCAAATGCTATAAATTGTCAAATTTATAAAAATTATTGTTCTCCAAGTAGATGTAACAAATGCAAGCCAACAACAGTCATATTCAATATGATTCTCAACTCATCAATACTATGAAATTTCGAGTCAATAAAATGGTAAGAGAAGATCATTCGAATATCAATTTATAGCTTGCAAAATGAGACAATAATTACTATGTAAATAACAAAAGAAAACTAGTGCTTTCTATTCCAATTTGGACAAGGAATAAGACTATCAAACCAATGATAAATTTTGGCCAAGTATGACTATCGAAAAATCTTACTTAGAGCCAAAGTAAATATTCAATAGCTATGTCAATTTCATGTTTACAATTAGGAAGAAAATTGTCAGGTAAATGAAAGTGGACTAAAAGTATTGTCAATTCCAACTCGATCAATGAATGGGGCTGTCAAACTAAATGTATTTTCTAGATAGGACAAATTTTACTATGACTGTACCAAATAGTAATTTCCAGTCAAGCAAGAGTGGAAACTATTAGAATTTGAATGCCATTTAGATATTCAAGAATATAGTTCTAATAATGTTTGCAGGAAATGGAGAATGAAGATACAAACTGAACAAAACAAACCACACATGAAGCGAATGAGTATTGCTCAAGAATTTACAATATCATTCATGATAATTAAATCCAGTGTTACAATAGTCTACATAGGAAAATAATTCAAATCAATTAGGGATGGATTCGAATATATCCACTAGATGTGACTATATCTAATTGACCATCTGACTCATGGTGTATCAATAAATATCAAAGTCCAATAGATCAACTCCCATATGTCCAACCAACTCAATCAACCACTGACAACTAGTTAACTCAGTGCAACTAAGTGTGGTAGGTGGAAAAAGACGCCTACTCCATATGCAGCCATGCATACCTAGCACTATCTAACTGATTATGAACTAATTGAAGGTAACTGGGGGATAACTGAGACTAACTAGTAATAACTCCGACTAATTGATGTAGGTTGGTGTTGGGACTCCCAGTGGCTCCTAAAATGTAGGTATTTGTCTAAGAGGCACCCAAACTCATGCATGCACATGAAGTAAGTGGTAGTTAACCTCTAGCAGTTTTCCCCACACTATAGTGACTGGTACATGTTCCCCCATTAGTCCAAGTGGACCCAATTGTACTAGTGGACCCAAATAATTATTTAAGGTTCCTAAGTTACGCTAAATTAATCTAATATACATTTGACCAAGGGAGGATTAATAACCCTAACTAAACCTTTGAATCCTAACTTACACAACTGTGGGCCCAAGTAACAAGACCATAGGTCACCAAAATACAATCTAAAAGATATTAAAAATTGTTGCTTAATACAACTGAGGAAATAGGGGAAACTCTCATGGGAACCCCCCCCCCCTCAAACTAAGTAGGAAATAGTAAACTTCAAGCTATATTTAGAAGAAGGAAGCTTCATCCTTAGAAAAAAAACTTGAGCAAAAACACTACTACAAATTTGCAGCTCTATGTAGCAGCATGGTCCATCAGTGGACCTCTGAATGTCCTAATTGATGATTTTGTTTTTCTCTTCTTGATGGTGAAGGTAGGTAGTGATGAATTTTATGCTTATGTGGTCCATGTAGCTAATCATTCGCCATCATCAAGTAGCACTGACCTAGAACTTTGTTGCACCATACTGTAGAGAGAGAATCTGTGAGGGATAGTGCAGCATGCTCATTCTAATATTGGGACCTTGTTCTTCTTCTATATTCTGTATCTCCAGCACCACTTCCAACTGTATTAAAAATCTTTTGAGCCCATCTGGGTTTATTCTTCTAATTAGGAATGGGTACTGGATCTGGATCCAAAATTTCTTGAGATTCAGTATCAATAATAGGATCATGATGAATGTGATCTTATGCATCTAAATCTAAAACCTGTAGCACATCATCATCATCAAAAATAGGTGGAGAAATAGTGATTCCTTCCTGTGCTACTAGAGGTGTTTCATACAACTGATCTTCTTTGAACTGGACACTTCTTTCAATGAAGCATCTTTTGTTTGAAACATCCATCAATTTGTAAGCTTTTGCATATTCTACATATCCTAGTAGAATGCATTCGCTACTTTCCATTAGGAAGGTATTCCTCTTGTCAAGTGGCATTCTGGCCCAGGATTTGGAACCAAAAAATCTCAGATAAAGAGACATTGGGCTTATGCCCATGCAGTGCTTCAAACTGAGTTACCCCAACCACTGACTTGTGGGGTACCCTATTCTACAAATACAAAGCACACTTTACTGTTTCATCCAAAAGAGAAGAAGGTATATGTTTGGGATGTAGAAGGCATATTCCGTCTCTTTTAGTGATCTGTTCTTGCTCTCAGCCACACCATTCTATTGTGGTGTGTATGAAACTGCGTGCTCCATTCGAATCCCCTCTGATTCACATAAACTATCGAAATCTCCTTTGATGTACTCTCCTATTTTATCATATCTTATTGACTTGATATTATTATTGAAAATGTTCTCAACCATAGCCTTCAAAAGTTTAAAAGTATCAAACAATTCTTATTATTGCTTCATGAAGTAGATCCAGCAGTACCTGGAACAATCGTCAATAAAGGTGAGGAAGTAGCTGTAACCATTACTGGATTTTGTGGGCATAGGTCCTGCTACATCACTATGTATAAAATAAAGTATATAGGAATATCTATGTGCTTTCCCAACATAATACGTCTTTTTTGGATGCTTACCTACCAAAGAAACTATCACATACTCCATTGGAATTTTGGATGGATGGAAAGACTTCAACCATTTTATCATTTTGGATTTGTTGCAGATATTTGAAATTGAGATGGACAAATATCTCATGCCAAATATTGATGGTGTTGTTAGCATGAGACAATAAAGCTGTAGGAGGAGAGACATGTAAGAAATGTGAGAACTCATAATCTTTGGTAGAGTGATTTGCAATACCTTTCACTACAAGTTGTCGAGTGGATTTTTTGTAATCTTAACTGTTTCTGAATCAAATGTAACTCTCTTGGTAGAGTCTATATGAGTCATATGATAAAAAAAGAACATGTTAGCAGCAAGAGAGGGCACATACAGGGCAATATTAAATTCACCATACTTCACTTTGACTGAGCCCCTTCCTTCTGCTAGAATATGGGAATCATCTCCCATGTGGATGTTACGCCCTTCTGACAGTGAGAGGGTAGAGAAGGATTCTTTGGAAGAAACAATGTGACTGGAAGCTCCAAAATCAATTATGTATGTGGTATACTGTGTAAGGCTATATTTCAAAGCATGGCACGTTTCATCATATTATGTCTATGATTTTTCATTAGGATTCTTTGCTCTTGGAGGAGCAATGTTATGCTGCCTGAGAAGAGTTGACATTTCATATAGTTGCTTCCTCATATAGTGATATTCAATATGGTACCCCTTTTCACAATAGGGACATAAATTATTTTCAAAATTCCTTTTCTTAGATCCAGAGGCACCTTCATAATTTTGTTGATTATGTTTAGGATTTGAATCAGTTGCTTTTGGATTCTTCTTCTTTGATTTCCCCTTTTCTTGCACTTTGGAAGAGTCAGTAACTAGGAGAGCTTGATATTTGGATCTCTTGATGACTCCCATTTGAATTAGCTTGTCTTTATCCTTGATTAAGGACTCGGAAAAAGAACCTAACGAAGCAATTTTCCAATCAAGGAAGCCATCCCACTTGGAATGAAAAATAGAAACAAATACACAATACTCATTGTCTAGTTTGCTTAGTATGGAAAGGACATTTTTCTCATCCTTTCATTCTATTCTGCACTATTTTCATTGAAGTGAAAGAGACTTGAATTTAGTAAATAATTCCTCAATAGTCCTGAAATTGTTGGGATGTAAAGATACCATATTATTCTCTAGAATTTGTCCCTGAAGATCATCTTGTTTGTTAAACAAGCTATCAAGCTTCTCCCAGGATTCTCTAGGATTCATCAAGCCTTCTAGGTGGAAGATGATATCTCTGGATATATGAGTGGATAATTACCCTAATCATTCATCACAATCGTTCAGAAACTTGTTCTTTTACACTGGCTGATGAGGCTCTACCTCCCTTCATTGTATTATCCTAAGGTAGCCATGCTAGTGCAAGGCTAGCTACATATCCACCCTCCAATCAAGATAACTGGAAGTCGTAAGTATCTGACATGTACGAGATTGAGAAGTCATAATTGATTTGGTTGAAAGACTGCAAAACTTCACACAAGCTACGTAGCACCTGTCAATTGTTACTCTAAAACACACTAAAACATTTGAATATTTAGAATCATGTGTTTCCTCCTGACATGAACAATTTTTCAGGGTTTGTCATGTCCTTTCTGCTGCTCTAAATAAATCCAGAGCTAGCAAATCATCATAGGGGCCTTCTGTGGAAACCCAACTGCTTCTGATGTTCAAAGGGGAGAAACAATCATGAAACCTACCTGAGAAGGCTCTGATACCATATTAGAATTTGATTTCCATTTAGATATTCAAGAAGATAGTTCTAATAATGTTTGCAATAAATAGAGAATGAAGATACAAACTGAACAAAACAAACCACACAAGAAACTGATGAGTATTGCTCAGGAATTTACAGTATCATTCATGATAATTAAATCTGGTGTTACAATAGTTTACATAGGAAAATAATTCGAATCAATTAGGGATGGATTCAAATCTATCCACTCGATGAAACTATATCTAACTGACCATATAACTCATGGTGTCTCAATCAATATCAGAGTCCAATAGATCAACTCCCAGATGTCCAACCAACTCAATCAATCAGTGACAGCTAGTTAACTCAGTGCAACTGAGTGTGGTAGGTGATAAAAGGCACCTACTCCACATGCAACCATGCATTATCCATGCATAGCTATCTCTTGATAACTTATTGTGAAATAAATGAAGGTAATTGGGGTCTAAATGAGACTAACTAGTACTAACTCCAACTAACTGATGTAGGTTGGTGTCAGGACTCCCAGTGGATCCTAAAATGTAGGTATTGGTCTAGGAGGCACCCAAACTGATGCATGCACATGCAGTAAGTGGAAGTTAACCTCTAACATTGTTCGCCAAACTCTAGTGACTTATACACGTGGCTCCATTAGGCCAAGTGGACCCAAATAATTAATTAAGATTCCTAAGTTAGGCTAAATTAATCTAATAGACATTTGATCAAGGGAGGATTAATAATCCTAACATCAACAAGGACCTATATGATAGTCGTCAACAAAGATGGTATCTTGGACATGTTTTTTAGAGGTCTTTTTGGTATTTTAGTAGTACAAATGTACTTGTAGATCATTGTCAAAAATTCATATGTATGGCTGGAAATGTCAATGATATGTAGCGTCCTAGGATGGATGCTAATGCTAGAGAAGGGGTTTTGAAAGGGGGCCAAGGTCTAATCCTATAAGCCAAGGATAGGATTATGAGATTCAAAGCTTACGGTTAGGAAATGAGAGATGAGAGGTGGAAAGGTAAGCGAGTAGGTTAGGATATGGAGAAGGGAGGAAGTGTTTGGGAGGGTAGAAAGCTAGGGTTTTAGGTTAGGTTTCTAGTTAGGTCTAGGTCCTTAGGGTTTAGCTATGCAATAAAAAGGCCCAAGATGGGTATAACAAGCCGAGAAAACAACTGGTAGGTACGAGGGGTGAAGGGCCAAGCTAGGTATTTGCACTATGATTTACAAGATCAGGAATTTGGTATTTAAAAATATCATTTCTATTGTACACGTTTATGCAGTTGCGTATTATTTTCTTAACTAACCTCCAGTGTTAAAAAATTTATGCATTTTATTGTGAACATAAAGACTTTATTGCTTCGTCAATAAGTATTGCAAGTGCATCAACTGCAATCTACTACTGCATTTGACATAATGTAACAAACTTAAAATAATAACAACAAACAATATTAAAATAATAATAATAATAATAAACATCAACATACATATATATATAATAAATAATAATAATAATGAATAATGTCTTTACGAAAAGGCATGGCTATTAATAAAATGGTATTCCAGCAAAATATAAATAGCAGAGCCTCAATTGTAACTTATCACTTATCATATCTATTTTATCAACTCATGGATTATTTGTATTTTAGAAAGTCGAAGTTCGAGAATTTACAGTAAAACGGTTTTTTACCGTTACAATGGTATCAGAGCTATACAACCCTTGTCCATTATTTACACTTTGTGTAAATTTAGTGTTTAGGGTTTCCCTAAAATATTGGACATTGTCCAAAAAAAAACATCGTTAAAAAAAGGAAAGAAAAAAAATGTTAAAAAAGAATAGATAAAAGTAAAACAAAAAAAAGAGTAAAAGTGAATCCACACGTGGTTTCTTGACGTGGTTTTGGGTTTGAATATAAAAGTGCATAATAATAACTACTAAGAAGCACAGTGAGATTTCAAATTAGGTGGGGAAGGTAACATTCATTCCTCCCAACCACCCAATCTACTAGAATTTTACAAAACTTAAGGGAATAAAATCTAAAAGTAAATAATAATTGCTACTAATGAGCAAGTGAAATTTGTACTTAGGTGGGGAACGTAACAATCATTCCTCCCAACCACCCAATCTACAATAAGTATTTATCAACCTTCAAAAAGAAAATAAAATGGTATTATTTTTATTATAATAATAATTACTTAATAATTGTATTAAGTACAATTATTAAATTACAAGAGTAAAGAAAAACAAGAAAAAATTGAAGAAGACAAGAAGTCAGTCAAAAGGAAAACCAACTATTGTCAGAGAACACTGAAAGTCAGGAATTATGGCAAAGTCTAAATCAGAATTGCAGTCCCAACTACAAGTAGCAATTCACAAAATATTTGACATGACGAAGCTAGTTATTTCTAAGGAATTAATGAATAAAAAATATACCAATAAGAATATACAAAACCAAAAAATCATGAAATATGCAGTCGATAATAATGAAGAAATAAAACAATTAAAAAAATCATGAAGGATAAGGATGACAAAATCATGCAAATTCAGAAAAGAGTAAGATGCCAAGAAGAAGAGAATTGTCTCCTTCAGCAACAGATTGAGGAACTCCAACAAAAAGAGGAAGACTCAAAAAAAGAGCACAAGTTCGAAATTACAAAATTCTATAACACATTAACAAATAATACTGAAGAAATATACTGATTAAGAAATCATAATAAATTATTAGTTATGGAGGTGAAGAAGTTGAATAGTACCAAGAAGGCAGAAAACTCTAATGAATGCATCAAAGGAAAAATCCTAGAAAAACAAGAAGAAAATCAATTCCTTCTAAATATTAATCAATAACTAGAGAAATAAACCGAGAAGTTAAAAGAGGACAAAAAGTTGCAAGACGAAAGGTTCGTGAAGATTCATAGTAAAAACAATCTACGGGAGAAAAAAAATAGTGCAAATCCAGACAAGCATCCAGACTCTTCGAAAAACAAAGTCAAGTCGAGGAAGTGAAGGAAGTCCTCGCCGCAGTTAAAAAGGAAGAAAAAAAAAAACATATGCCTTACAGACATCCAAATCATAATCGTCATTTTGACCAATGATAGGGTCAAAATGAGCATTCACAAAAGAGTTATGTTGACAAGCAAACAATTCGACATACTAAGAAACAATTGAGACAGCCTGTTTCCCAAAACAATCTAAGAGGTCTAATCAAAAGAGATCTGGGTTGGACCACAACAAATACGATGAGATAATTTTCTTGGGGAATCGATAACTCGTATCGTCTTATCTCATCAAGTGTTGCAAAGGATCCAGAGATGACATTTCAAGCAAATCAGATGCTGCTGTCAATGAAGCTTTGAGGACAAAGCTTCCCTTAAGGGGAAGGCAATGTAACCAACTTAAATAATAACAACAAACAATAATAAAATAATAATAATAATAATAAACATCAGCATATATATATATATATATATATATAATAATGAATAATGTCTTTATGAAAAGACATGACTCTAAATGAAATGGTATTCCGCCAAAATATAAATAGCGTACCCTCAATTGTAACTTATCACTTATCATATCTATTTTATCAACTCATAGATTATTTATGTTTTAGAAAGTGGAAGTTCGAGAATTTACAATAAAATTGTTTTTTACCATTATACATAATGCATGCAAATATGTAATCAAAGGAAAAGTAATATAAAGAAGTGCGAAATTATATATTCATATACACAAATTTCCAATCATATACAGTAGTAGTGAAAAATGGAACATTGTTCCCAATGTCTATACAATGGAAACTCATGCCCTATAAAAAATATTGCAACTCGTGAAAAAATTCCACGTCATGGCTAGTTCCCATAGGAGGCTCTCTCAATCCTCCTTCCCACCCTTGGAGCTCCTAGGTGCACCACCAAAATTGATCTTCCTCTTCTTCGAGCTAGAGGAAGCTCAGCCCTTCTGGCCACTTCAACCACCTCCCCTTGGGCTCTGAAATGACAACAATCAAATGTAAAATCCTACAGGAAATTATACAAGTATAAAACACAATTTAAAAATCAAAATGAAGCTTCTGAATCTTAAATAGCTCACCTTAAACGAGACCGTAAGTGGTGAGCGAGATACTCTCCTTTGTGATCCAAGTCTCTTGACAATGCCACCCTACAACATTTAATTAGTAAGATTACTCATACAATTTACTGCCTATGTTAAGTTTCATTAATATTGCATGATATTTTCATAAAATTATCAATCTCACCGTGAACACAACAGGCTGGTTCTGAGGGCTGGCAAGTGGAGTAGTCGGCTAGTGCTCGGGGGTGGCAGGTGACGCAGTGGGTTGGACAACCTGCTCTGATGCTAAGGTGGATAGCATAGAAAAGGATGTAGTGACATGGAAGTTGGATACAAAACTAGGGGGCATGGTGAGAGAGGGTGTGGACTGGAGTGGGTGAAGTGGTGATGTACGATGATAAACCCAAACTGGATGTAGAATGGAATGACCACCGTAGAAGGGGAAACGAGGGTGATGGGGGAATATGCGGGAGGGGGCTGAGGCCTGGGATGGGGTGGAGGGATGGGTGAATGTGGATGGATGGTGTATCGTGGTCGGAGGGGGGATAGTGGAAACATGGGAAATTGCAAGGGAGGGGGTGGATGGGTGGGGAAGGGGGGAGTGAGCGAAGGCTGTGACGAAGAAGGTGGAGTTGGATGGAAGTGTGGTAGTGGATGGGAGGCAAGGGATGGATGGAATAGGGAGGGGAGGGATGCAGGGAAAGTGACATGGATCCCAGGGCCTACACTTGGCATATGGTGGGAAGAAGGAAGTTGATGGAGAGATAGTGACAATGACATGCCTATGTACTCGAACCTGCATACATATTCATGTCCTCATATATTAGTACATAAAAAATATAACTATACAAATCTAAGCCATCAAACGTAAAATTAAATTTATACTTTATTGCATGATACCTGCACACAAGGGGATTTGTTGATCCCTGGCGGGGATGGATGGTCACTCATTCTTGTGGACACCTGTGTAAACACAAAAATATTTAGATTCAATGACTAAATATTAACTACATTAAATGTTAATATCAACTACTAACATTACATTTAACTACTGAAAGAAAACTACCCGTGTGTATGATGGCGTGATGTCCTTTGCAGCTGCCATGGCTCCATATAGGTTGAAGGAACCAACCTCCTCCCACCTGGGTGTTGGAGACTCAGCACTGAATAGTTGTACATTAAAAAAAATCAATTCATCAACATCTAATTATAAGTTAAATTTATTAGAAATTATGAGATTGCATTACGTATAATCAATACTTGGACATTCAATAAAACAATAAGTAACCTGCTATAGGTATCTCTCCATGGCATGCTCCTTTGTGGGAATATGGCATGGATTCTCACAATGAGAAAAATGATGTGGCACTATTCCCGTTGAGCTAGATGGATCATCCTGGCCACCACTTGTAGTTGCTCTCCCTCGCCCACCACTAGTAGACCGTGCATAAGTGTGTCTCTCGGGTTGGTCCTTCTTGGTCTGTGAGGACATAGCCACAAATGTGGTATTCCTGAGAAGGTTATGTGTGGCACTTCTAACAGAATCATGGATCTCGTCTAGCCCTCTAACTAACCCAAGGGGTTGAGAAAGCGGGTTTGTCTCTCACCTAGGTGTATGAGGTCCGCTGACTGGGTTCCGGTGGGCGTGAGGTCGATCTTGGGCTAAGACAAAACCGATGGCCTGGAACTTGGCGATGTCGAAGTAGTTCACATGGAACCCTAACAAAAATGCAACCCATAATTTCCTAAATACTGTGGGAGCTCGACATTTATGCATAGAGGCTTGTTGATGCGGGGGCATGGAATTCTTGAGTGAATTCATTTATGACTTCACTAGATCAATGAACACTCAGGGAGACCTAGGGTCTCATAGGATTGTAATCTTCTTTATTTAAATGTTGAATAAGGTGGATAGGGATGCTATATCCTCTTCCAAATCTAATCGATAGGGTAGGATAAGGAGTTAGAGCATTTCCTAAATGTTAGCAATTAGTTAGTGATCTGTTAGTGAGTCATAGAATTTAGTAGAGTTCAATAAAGAGTTTGTTACTAATTTGTAGGATCTGAGAACATAATAGAAACTATATTTAATGCAGTCAATTTATTAGGTTAGGTTACTGGAATAGCTCAAAGGGTTTTTGAAAGGCTCATAGAGATTGTGTTTAGTTCATTTTGCAGTTTGGAATTTAGATCTGTGAGGCTCAGAGTCAATTTCCTTGAGCATTCATAGAGACTTGTCTCTCTATTTTGTAAAGATCTAATTGGGAATTCAAGCTTGAAATAGGTTTATTTCTGTAAAAAGGTTGATTCTTTGTCTATGAATGTTAAACTCAGCATTTATATAAAATTAATATTTACTTTGCACATAGAATTGTGAAATATACAGCCGGCATGTTTCCAATGCGCATAGGGTAAGGTTAGATCGACTTTTCTATGTCTAGTTGGAAGTATTTTTGGTTGTATGATTCAAATCGATTGAATTTCCAATTAATTGATGGAAATATTATAGTATTTTTACAAGAATTGCAAGCAATTTCGATATTCTAGTGTGTAGATATTGAATAATGAGTGTACACCATATGAAAATATATATCATATTCTGAGAAATTACAGACAAATCTGCACTATGGATGCATAGAGAACATTTGAAGGGTTTATACAATCTATTGATGGCCCCTGAATGTTTAAATATCTAATAGATGGTGAAGAAAGAGATTGAATGGTGATAACACATAGTCAAACCAATGCTTCCCGAGTGTTTAAAGGCCAGGTCGATGGTATTGAACTGCATATCCTTTTTTGAAATAAAATGGAGTTTATACACAGTTAATATCTAGGGTTGTTGTGCGTTGAGGAAGTAAATCAACAGTTCCTGTAGCTTACTAAGAAGATCGATGACTACTGTGCATTGTAAAGGAAATAAATTGATGGTGGAAAGAAGGTCCTAAAGTTTGAGCGCCTAGTGCATAAGGAAAGGGTGCTAGTGGATTTGGTTTCCAAGAACTAGCGGAGGTTTCCAAGGCTGGACAAAATATCAAAATTAGTTATGGTTTATTAATTTTGAATTTGTGCATATTTTATTTATAAACATCATGCCTGAGAGGCATATCTTTAAGAATTTTTTCCTTTATGTGAGAGATATAATATAAGGTAAGTGTATTGGTTCAATCACACTTGTTGAAGATCCTTGTATGAAGACCTTCTAAGGAATTTGCTCATCAATTTTGGTATCAGAGGGGTATTAGTCTTTATTTCTGAGTACTGTGGATTGTTAGTCATTGAGAATGGAGTTTTGTTTTCTTGAATGAAAATCAAGATTGACCTTACTCCTGTACTACTAATAATTTCAAAAAAGAATATTACTGATAGTAAGATTGTGTCTAGAAGTGATTTGTTGTGCCAAGAGATGGAGGTCGGAGTTGGAAGAGGTAGGGGCAGGCATGAAAGACATGTTGCCAATGTAGAATTGAGAGATGAGGTAAGAGTTCTAAGAGAAAGGTTGGAAGACTTAGAGACTGGAAGACATCATGAGCACACTGGAGACACAAGTGATGAAGAGGTACCTGAAGAGGAGGAGGAGACAACTGCAGAAACTTGTGAGGTAAGAATGTTGAGGTCCATTTTTGGTGCAGGTTCTAGCTCAAGAGCTGATGTGTGATTCTATAGTATAAGCTTAAATCTAGGAGAACTAATTGATTGGATCAATGCTATGAAAAAGCACTTCGATTTTGTTGAAGTGAAGGAGGAAAAGCAAGTCAGATTTGATGTCACAAGGCTAAGAGGGCATGCATCCTTGTGGTGGGATGGTGTGCAAGAGGAGAGAATATTGAAGAACAAATCAAGGATCAATAGCTGGAGCAAAATGACATCTAAGTTGAGAGGTAAATTTCTTCCTCTAGATTATAAGTTGGTTTTGTTTAGGCAAATGCAAAATCTTAAACAGAAATCAGTAACAATTAGATAGTATACTGAGGAATTCTACAAGGTAAATATCATATCTGGACATATAGAGGATACATTTGAGAGGGTATTTAGGTATGTCAATGGATTAATATTTGATATACAAGATGAATTGAGTTTGGTGTCATTAAAGTATGTTGAAGAATCATATTATATTGCTATGAAGGTTGAGGAGATGTTGATGAGGAAGCATATTCAAAGAACAAAGGTAAGAGGATCCAGAGGAAAGGAACAATAGCAGAAGGGTAAGGATAGTATTTCAAACTAGGAAGTACAGCCTGACATAAATAGTGAGAATAGAGGTGGAAGTAATTCTTCAAGAGGAAGAGGTAGAGTAAAGAGTTTACCATTGAGGTGTTACACATGTGGACAACTAGGTCACATATTATGGGACTGTCCAAAGAATGTTTCCAGACATAGAGGATTACAAGTAGCGCAAACTGAACTTGAAGCTCCAAAGGAATTAGAGGTGGCTGAGAATATCTTGAACAAGGTGAAGCCTTATTGATGAGGAATGTAATTGATGAGTCAGTATAAAGGAGGAGCCTGTTCAAGACATTTTTCAAGGTTGAAGGTAAGTGTTGTAAATTAATTGTTGATAGTGGCAGTACTGATAATTTGGTGTCTACATAAATGGTGGACAAATTGAAGTTGAAGAAGATAGTACATCCAAAACCATACAGTATTTCATAGCTGCAGAAAGGTCATCAAGTTCTTGTGAGTGAACAATTAAAGGTAAAGTTTCAGATTGGAAGATGTCAGGATGAGGTAAGATGTGACATTATTGAGATGGATGCTTGACATGTTATATTGAGTAGGCCTTGGAAATTTGACAGGGAAGTAGTGCATGAATTAAATAGGAATTTATATTCCTTTGATATGAATGGGAAGAAACATAGTCTTCATCCAGTCAAGGGTAAGCAAGAAGAAGTTAATAATCAGTTTTTGATGATGACTGACAAGAGGATTGAAAATGATGGGAAAGATGAAGCAAAGGTAACAGTAATTTCACAAGCAAATGATTATGAGGTTGAAATGACTAACATGGTTTGAAGTGATTGGTTGAAGGATAGAACAGATGAGCAAGAAATGTCCAATGAAAGCATAGCATTGATGGAGGAAGTACAATGTGAAGTTAGAAAAGATGATGGAAATTTTATGGTTAAATAAATTACTAAGGATAGTGATGTGAAAGAGGCAAGAAAAAGGGAGGAAGACCAAAGAATTCATACACATAATTCATGGATGGAAAAAATCATTATGCTAATGAGTTTTTTGTTTGTTTTTGTAACAAGGAGGCTGAAATGTTTATGTTCAGATGAAGAAAAATCTATTGATGAGTTGTCTGCAAGACAAAATGAAGAAAAAATTGGGTTTTCTAAGTTTGAACATATGAGGGAGGAACCAAAGGACCTGTTTGAAGTACAGTGCTGGAAAACATGGTTGAAGGGACTATTCAAAATGAGGACACTACCCAGTTTTATATCTTGTGAATCTGCTGCAATCCTATAGAAAAATAGCACGAAGGGAGCTCATGGACAAGAGTCCGATGCAGGGAAATGGACTACATGAGTGAAGTCATTTATGACTTCACTAGGTCAAGGAACACTTAAGGATACCTAGGGTCTCATAGGATTGTAATTTGCTTTATTTAAATGTTGAATAAGGTGGCTAAGGATGCTATATCTTCTTCCAAATGTAATCGGTGGGTAGGATGAGCAGTTAGAGCATTTTCTAAATGTTAGCAATTAGTTAGTGATCTGTCAGTGAGTCATAGAAGTTAGTAGAGTTCAATAAAGAGTTTTTTCCTTCTTACTAGGATTTGAGAAAATAATATAAACTATATTTAATGCAGTCAAGTTATTAGGTTAGGTAACTGGAATAGCATAGAGGGTTTTTTAAAGTATCATAGAGATTTTGTTTAGTTCATTTTGCAGTTTGGAATTTCAATATGTGAGGCTCGAAGTCAATTTCTTGGAGTGTTCACAAAGACTTGTCTCTCTTTTTTGTAAAGATCTAATTGGGAATTCAAGCTTGAAAGAGGTATATTAGTGTAAAAAGGTTGATTCTCTGTCTATGAATCTTAAACTATGCATTTATATAAAAATATTATTTACTTTGCATAGGTAATTGTGAAATACACAGTCGCCATGTTTCCAATGCGCACGGGGTAACGTTAGATCAAATTTTCTAAGTCGAGTTGGAAGTATTTCTGGTTGTATGATTCGTATCGATTGAATTTACAATTTATTGATGGAAATCTTATAGTATTTTTACAAGAATTGCATGCGAGTTTGATATTCTGTTTGTGTAGATATTGAATAATGAGTGTACACTGTAAATATTTTGTTGCTGTGTGTTTTAGAGACTAATAGATGGTTTGAATATATAAAATAACTGATTGATAAATTGAATATCATGAAAATCTATAGCATATTGTGAGAAATTACAAGAGGATTTACACCGTGCATGCGTAGAGAATATTTGAAGGGTTTATACAATTGATTGACAACCCCAATAGATGGTGAATAAAGAGATTGAATGGAAATAACACACAGTAAAATGAATGCTTATCAAGTGTTTAAAGGCCAGGTTGATGTTATTGAATTGAATATCCTTCTTTGAAATCAAATGTAGTTTATACAAAATCAAGATCTAGTGTTGCTATGCATTGTGGAAGTAAATCGACGGTTGTTGTAGCTTATTAAGCAGACCGACAACTACTGTGCATTGCAAAGACAATCGACGGTGGCAAGAAGGTGCTAAAGGTTGAGTGCTTAGCGCATAACCACTTATACTATGAAATGAGAACTTTATACTAAGAACGAGAACTCTAGCGATAAAAACGATGATTTTTGCATAAAAAACACCAAAAACATCCCCTAAATAGAAAAGTGTTGATACCAGTATACACATTTTTTTTTTTAGGGTAAAAAATGGTGTCATGTCCTAAACATGCCATACTATTGTTTACAAAAACCTTGAAATCAACCCCCAAATTGGAAAACGATTTTTTTCTTCAAGAGACAAATTACAACTTTTTTGAAACTTACATGTTAAACAAAAAAAAATATTTCATAAACAATTTCACCATTCTAACCATTTAAAATCAAACAAATTATGTTGTGATTCATAATGAAATCATATATTATACCCTACAAGAGCACACTATTCATATAAATGATAAAAAAAATCATTTAGAGTTTCAATTACATACATCATACTAATAAAAAACATCTAAAATGTTTCATGTGAAATTATTCAAACTCATCCATGGATTCTAACACCCCATCAGAATCTATATTTTTGGCACATGAATGACTGGATGTAATAATAATAAAAACTTAAACCCCTAACCTCCTGACCCCCATTACATTACATTAAAAAAAAAAATTAAGCACCCCTCCTAACCCCCTAAACCCCAACAACATTACATTTACAAAATTTAAAACATAGCCCCCTCCCTCCTCTAAATGTTAAATGCACAACTCAACTAAGGTCTTGTGGGAATAATCGATCCACCACTAATTTCTTATAGATTGATTTGTTACTTTCCTTTGTTTCCTAGGTGGTGTTAATATATGTGAGAATAACATCTATCCATGTTATTAAATGGAACTACGTTTTTTTCCAATTTGTTTTTGGAATATGGTGAATATATTTAAAGTTTTTTTTAACTAAATCTGAATTTTTTGTTGTTTGTTGGGAAATTTTAAGAACATAAATGAAATCATGAAGCTCAAAAAACCCCAAGCACCTTCACTCTCACTATTTGAAAATTCCTTGAATTTTTTTACCAAAAACGCCCCAAATCAAGCCGAAAATTCAAGCAAAATCTTTGCACATTTAAACAAACCTTTTTTATTTGGGATGGACATTCATCTCCAAAAATCTGAGATTCTTGGACATGTTTAGTCCTAGATTTTTATATTTTTACAATGAATTCTTACTGTGTATTTTAGAAGCAGTAAGCTAAACTCTAGACCATTTGCACCTAAAATTCGGTGAGTTTTCTCACCAAAATCAGGCAAAAATTGTTCAAAGGTTAGTTTTTAGTGATTGGAATTGTATATATGGGTGCCCCAAGGGTAATCGAAGGTCCTAAATCCATTTCTGCAATAAAAATTGCAATTTTAACACTGAAAAACTCATTTTCAACAAAAAATCGTGTTACCGGATTCAGACCAAACTGGCCTGAAAAGGTGCAAATGGTATAAAGATTAGCCAAGTCCATTTTATAACCCATGCCCTCCTACACATATGGGAGCACTTTTTGAACAAACCATAGTCCATATATTCGAACAAAAAGTGAGTCGACGTTAATGACACCACGTTACTGAAGAAAGACTATTAATGTTTCCCTTTTTCTCGATTCATGGAGAGGGCTTATATCAAGAGCTACATTAAATTCACATAATAAAGAACAAAAACTTTAATTACAATGCTTATATTCCATATATATATTATCTTTTTACTAACACTATATGTTAATAATATTTACACTAATTTTATTGATTAATTATCCTAACTAATATTTGAAGGTTACTCCCCCATATAAACATTTTAAACAAATGCCCAACATTATGTAGAACCCTTTACATGTGTAATGTATACATTATACATGGTATATGATTTAATATGAGAACAAAAATGTATAAATAAAAAGTTTAATATTTTGGCTGCATCTATACACATTATTGTAAAGAGTTGATAGTAAGATAAAAATGTATGAGTTCATTCCTTTATTGTTTTATGAAGATATTTCCACTTGTAACATAAACCTTGGAGCAATATTAACAATAGCATATACCTTATTTCTATTTATCTATCTCAAAAATGAATTGGAATGCAAAATTCCTACTTTTTCTCTCCCATACATATTTAAAGCTAGGATAGATTATCTTATTAATGATATAAACATTATATATTAACTTCCATCTTCCCACTACTAATTAGAAATTGATAGAAAAATTCAGAGCCAATTGACCTTAATAACCTACATCCAGCAAATGATGTTGTTGACCCAGCTTCACCCGTAAATCCACTAGTTTCTTCACTACCAGCGGTTCGAAATCTCGCATCCTTCACGCAGATGGATGGCATAAAATTCAAGCCTGAGGTCATTGCTGGAAGTGCACTCAAAAATTCATATAAAAGGTTGGACCAAGTTCATCGGGACTAGGTGAAGGTTACAATGTTCAAGGAAATTATATAACAGCAAACATAGAGTAAATGAAAATAAGGCATCCCAATTGTTGATTGTTTCTGGTTCAAACCATAGCCTGAAGAAGTATCACATTCATAACATAAATTGATTCTTGCAAGAAGTGAAGAAGTCAACAAAAACTACAATTAACATTGAACAACTGGGCTTGGGGCTAAAGGTAACTAGATTTAAGTATTAATAGCTTTCCATTTTCCATTCTTGTAAAAAGAAAGAGAGAGAGGGAGGATAAAAGAGGTACTACTTCTAAGAGCTAAAGCGAATAAGTTCCCTTAGCGTAAGCAAGAAGCTAGAGAGGTATTTTGTCTCCAGTCTTGGGAATATAGTTATTTAATGATGCATGAATAGATAAGTTGTTCCTATAGGTAATAATTCAATCTAATCCAAACAATCAATAAAATAAAGGCATTGTCTTGCGATGCCATAGATAAGTTTACTACTAGTTTTCGTCTGTGGGAACCTGAACTCAATATAGGTAGGGGAGTGCCATATCATATACTGCATGCATATTTTACTACTGTAGTTGGAGTATATATGTAATATTTCATTCGGGATTTAGTTATGTTTGGTAGGGATCGTATAGCATGCCTCTCTTGTTGGATACCAACTATGTATTCCGACCCTGCTGGTCGGAGTTCGTTTGGGTTATGTTCGCTGCATTCGTGGCGTGGTAAGTCCTCGCAGTAGTTGTTCCCGTCATTGTAGTCGTTATCGTTTTTATTTTTGTGGTCATATTGGTCCTTCTCCTTGTTTGGTGCTCAGGTCCTGTCCTTACAATCCTCTTACATGTATTCTTTTCTGTGTGTCCCATAGCGTAGTGAAAAGGAAAAGTGATTCCCTGGGGTTTACCACTACGTGATTGAACCAGAAAGGGAAAGTAAATACAGATAGCAGTTTGAGAAAAAGAGCTATAAGCGTTACCTGGAACAATGTATCAATCCAACCTGAGCACCTATACTATTTGCTAAACGTTTGGGAAGCTCTCGCAAGTTAGGAGGGAGGCAGAGAAGAGAAAATGGAGGAGGGAGCGGAGCGGAGCTCCCTTGGCAGCCAAAGATCCACCCCTTACTGGTGGCACGATTATAATAATCGTGCCACCAGTAAGTGGTGGATCTTTGGCTTCCAAGGGAGCGGAGCTCTGCTCCATCCTCCCTTTTCTCTTCTCCATCGTTCCCAAAGAAATATACCAGCAATAATCAAATAATTTATAAAATAGTTGGAGTATCTATGTAATATTTCATTCGGGATTTAGTTATGTCTGGCAGGGATCGTATAGCATGCCTCTCTTGTTGGATACCATCTATGTATTTTGGCCCTGCTGGTTGGAGTTCGTTTGGGTTATGTTCGCTGCATTCATGGCATGGTAATTCCTCATAGTAGTTGTTCCCGTCATTGTAGTCATTATCGTTTTTCTTTTTGTGGTCATATTGGTCCTTCTCCTTGTTTGGTGCTCAAGTCCTGTCCTTATAATCCTCTTACATGTATTCTTTTCCATGTGTCCCACAGCTTAGTGAAAAGGAAAAGTGATTCCCTGGGGTTTACCAATGCATGACCGAACCAGAAAGGGAAAGTAAAGATAGATCATAGTTCGAGCAAAAGAGCTATAAGCGGTACCTGGAACAATGTCTCAATCCAACTTGAGCACCTATACTATTTGCTAAATGTTTGGGAAGCTCTTGCAACTCAGGAGGGAGGCGGAGAAGAGAAAAGGGAGAAGGGAGCGGAGCTCCACTCCCTTGGGAGCTAAAGATCCACCCCTTACTCGTGGCCTGATTCTGAGAATCATACCACGAGTAAGGGGTGGATATTTGGCTGCCAAGGGAGCGGAGCTCCACTCCCTCCTCCCTTTTCTCTTCTCCATCATTCCCAGAGAAATATACCTGCAATAATCAAATAATTTATATACACTATCCTCTAAATTATCCTCTAAATTTGAACCTATAACCTCCTAAAAAAACACTGCATGCTCTTAACCATAACTACAAACAATTACAGATTACCCAAACTAAGGAGAACAAGTAGCAATCGTTAGACAATAAATTTGACTTTGCAGAATGGAGAACAAGTAGCAATGATTGCTACTTGTTCTCCATTCCGCAAAGTCAAATTTATTGTGATAAGTGAGACATTATTATTTTCTTCTGGGTTGTTACCTTCGACGTTCTCTTCGTTATCATGAGTTTCTTGAACTACTTCTTCATCTTCTTGAATATCATTCTCAAACTCTGAATAATATTCATCTTGATAATCTGAATTATTTGAATTATTTGTGAATACGTGCTGCCATATAATATTGACTCTATGGTGTTGCAAAAGTTCTAGCATCTGTTCAGAGCTGAGATCTACATTCCACATAGCTTCCACAGTACCATGTCCTCGATCCTGAAGGTCCCAATCCAATATTTTCAATCGAATATTGTAGTCTCGATTTTCAATTGAACTGAGGTTTCTGATGGAGTTAACCACAATAGGATGGTATAATCCATATGATTCCTTTGATACTATGTGCTGAAGCCCAAGGGCTTGGATATCATAGGTAGCAATATTTTGAGGTTCTTCTCTTATCGTTCTCATAAGTAGAATAATTAAAGCACATAAATAATCATACACGCTCGTACTCCTCAAGGTGTAATCAACTCCGATGATATCCCACCTTTGATCAGTCTGCATTGCTTGCTCCATCTATGACAAGATTGATATGCAAAATCTGCAACAAAAAATGAAAGTTAGAGATGAGATCAATGGAATATATGGAAGAGTTCACACCCCCGCATATAGTAGGTTTGATCATAAATTAGTTTTTCTGCTAACGATCAGTCGCTAAATAAATAAGATTTTTAATTTTACTAACACCGATGTCACGTTATATAAACAAACGGATGGTCATGGCTCCACTAAACAAATTTCCTCGACCGACTGAAATCCTGACTGGACCATGGGCCCGGGTTTTTAATCATTATTTGGTGGAGATTTATAAAGTGGGGCTCGTAAAAATAAAAGATAATGAATAGTGTAAACAACCAACCATGAAAACTTTATACCTCAAGAGCGAGAATCTTCTTTGAATGGTTCCTTCAATGACGCGAGAATGTTCCTTCAATGGCTCGCAGATCCTAGAACTTGCATGCATATATTTCAATTTATTTTTTGAGTTGTAATTGACTACAATATATATAGTTGGCTTAAAATTTTTGGTTTTCAAGTTGAGTCGAGGGCCGACATTGAAGGGCACTAAATTATATTCATTTTTTTCACTATTATCTAAAATAATTTTTATTTTTATTTTTATATAAAAGACTTTATCAAGATTTTGTTATTTTTTTTCATATAAAAAAAAATTATATTAGTTTTATATGAAAATCTATATATACTTTTAATATAATATAATCTAATATCTTGAAACTTTCATAACCTAATTTATAGTTAAAACTATTTTATTTAAGATGGAAGAAATATTAAGGTGTGTCTCCCTTGTGGCTCAAAACCCTAACTTATCCCTTGCTTATCTATTTTCCCTTCTGCTCTTTTCTGACGCTCTGCGATGAGCAACCTCATGGATCAGCCTAATGGGGGGTGGTGAATGCCTCCCTACCTCTCACCCTAATATGCACCCTCTTTCTGCTACAAATGACGCTTCCAATAAAGTGGTGACTAACAACCTATCATTAAAGGACATGAAGATAGACGGGAAACACAATACCCTACCAGACAAACTATATGCAGAGAAGAAGCAAAAAACTAGCACTTTCATATAAAAGCAGCAAATTCCCCTTGCCCTGAACTCCCTTCAGCTTGAATAATTGCTCATATTCAATAGATGAAGTATCTGCAAATTTATTGGGCTCTAGCCAACAGGAAAAGCCTTAATGGGTTGAATTGCATCAAAATGGAAGCCGAAAGCACATTTTTACGTCCAACTCGGATCTAAGGGATTCTTTTTCAAAGGGGCCCTTACTTTTTCAACTCTGCACGATTATTCATCCCCAATTAGGTATAAATATTCAACCCATATATGGAATATTTCTCCTCGGATCCATTGAGACCAAATTCAGATGTCTGCCCCAGTCTTCAGACCTCCAATAACAACTTTATCCTGTATAGATTGTGTGGTTTAGTGAGAACCCAACACCTAATGCAACCATCAGAATCTCCGGCAAAAATTTTCTTTGCATCCAAACTCCAAACAACACTCAAATTTTTTCCTTTAACTCTTGGAAACAACCTGTAATATTCCACGCCTTCCTCACGAACAACATAAATGCGAACAACACCATCATCACAACCAATTGCCACTTGTTGCACCACAAGTTCTTCTTATTCACTATCAGATCCACGAGCAGTGTTGTTTATTCCATTTTCATCACCACCATCATCATTATGCCGGCTGGATTCAATCCGAGGATCTCTTGGTCTTTTTAAGGGCTTAGTTGCCATTTGCTAGATAGATCCTCTAATGGCCTCTAGAACCATCTTCTGCTATAAAGAACCAAGGTCCCATTCCGAAATGGATCCATCCAAACTAGCTGAGAATAAACGACGAGATGGACAAGAACCTGAGTATATTAATGATATCACATTGAAGTATATTAAGTCTTTTTTGAAATTATTAATGCTATTCGATTTATTGGTTTTAAATCAAAAATTTGAACACGATATATTGTATTTAGAAAATTTAGTCTTTCTATTTACTTAATCCAAATAGCCTAATGTTTGGTATTTGATTGGATTAACATAGTACTTTTAAACTATTTATATAAAATCAATGGTTTTTTTTATTAAATTGGAGTATACATGTTTTATATGTTATTAAAAATGTTTTAATATAATTAGTAATGATGTTTTGAGGTATTTAAAATTTATATTCAATTTTATTTTAAATTATTATGTAATTAAAAATAAAACATTATAAAAACCTCATATTTTATTAATGAATAAATAGTGTAATGAAATAAATGGTGGGATACATTGTAATATACATAATTACATATAACACTTAGAATGATGGTAGTCCATCTTTAACAAAATATGTGACAACTATGTTTATTCACAAAAAACTCTTAAGAAGATAATTATATTTCATTTTATAATAATGTCAAAAATATAAAGGAAGCAAAAACCCTAATGTGAAAAAACTCTAAAGTTCGCTGGGAAAGGATGAGGGAGGGACAAGAGATTTTTTTTTAATTTGTTTTGAATATAATGTTTAGGGGAGCGTTTAGGGGGTTAAGGGATTAAAAATATAATTTTTAATATTGTTTTAAATTTAATGTTGTGGGGGTTAGGGGGAGGGCTTTTAAAAAAAAATTATTTATATTTTTTTAATATAATGTTGTGTGGGTGGGTTTGAGTTTAGGGGTTAGGGGGTATAATTTTGTTTTCAATGTTTTTTAAGTGTAATGTTGTGAAGGTTGTTTAGGGGGTTGGGGGAGGGATTTAATGTAATGTTTTTTAATACAATGTTGTGGGGAGTTAGGGGGTTTTATTTTTTATTTTTATTTTATTAAATGTAATGTAGGGGTGTTAAATTTTTTATTTTTTTAAGTAATATTGATGTTATTGTTACGGGGGTTTTAAAATTTTGTTATATTTTTTAAATTTAATGTGGTGGGGTTTAGGGGGTTGGGGACTTGTTTTATTTTATTTTTTTAATGTAATATCGATGTAATTTTTTAAATGTACTTTTTAATATTTTATTGAAATACTTGTGGCGAAGATGTCAAAAGAGCCTCAATCCCCATTAGCATGGATGTTTGGAAAGGAACAATTTGGGAACCTTGTAGACATAGAAGAACCAATGGAAGAGGACATTAATGTTCCTCAAGGAAGCCAAGCTCAGAAAATTCCAATTTTGATGAAGAATTTGGCCAGCTTGATATTGTTGATTAGTTTCATGTCTTGAAGAAAATGTTAAATTTGACAACTTTTTGATAAGATATATTAGTAATATTTTGACTTTCAAACTTTGTTTTAGAAATAAAATTTCTATATATAATGTTTTTAATATGTTATTTACAAATATGTGGTATAGATTTTCTTGAATTTATGTGAATGGTTACTTTTTGGAAAAAAATATAAAATAATATCATTTTTATACAAAATATCTCTGAAAATCCATTGAAAATGGTTTTCAATGTTTTTATTTTCTAGATTTTTTTACAAATTTGTCAATAAAAATGTCTTATTTTGTCGAGAAAAATGTCTTATTTAAAAAAAAAATTGCAAAATGTATATGTTTTTCATTATAACTTGCTTCTAAATGTATGTTATTTTGTTACATTTCTGAAAAACAAACTTGAAAATATAAATTAAAATGACTTTACGACAAAGATGATTCAAAGGCCCAAAACAATGCATGAAAATGAAAATGTGTGATACTGGTATCAACCCTTTTTGAAACGGAGGTAATAATGGCTACTAAAATTAGGAGAGAGAAAAACGAGAACTGTGTCGAGTTCTCGTTTCATAGTATAAGTGGTTGCATAAGGAAAGGGTGCTAGTGGAGTTGGTTTCCAAGAACTAGCGGAGGTTTCCAAGACTAGAGGAAATAGCCAAATTAGTTATGGTTTACTAATTGTCACTTTGTGCATATTTTATGTATAAAACATCAGGCCCAACAGGTATATCTTTAATAAGTTTTTCCTTTATGTGAGAGATATAATCTAAGGTAAGTGTATTTGTTCAATCACACTTGTTGAAGATCCTTGTATGAAAACCTTATAAGTAATTTGGTCATCACTTGTCAAAAACCATGAACCATCTCTTCCTCCAGTTTTCTCTCCATGGCTGGTAATTACACCAGTCCATGCAAAATCGCCTCTTCCTCACATCTCGAGGTTGTCGTATTCTCGGATCTGTAAATTTGCTCCACTATTGGGATTTTGTGATATTAGTGTTTTTTATGTCTTCTTTGGATATACCAGTGGTATAATGTTCTCTCATTCGAGCCCTATAGTGGCTCAAATTGGTTATCTCATTGTGGGCAATGTTGATAGAATCTATTATGTTTTGTAGTGATGTGGTGAGTGAAACCTGAGAGGGTTACTTGGTGTTCTTCATCTCATCTCTTGACAGTCATATCCACTTCTTTCATGTAATGGTTGACATATAAGATCAACTAGCCTATGGCATAAATTTATAGCACATGTTTCCTTCTTAGCATACATATCAACATTAGAAATTATTGTAACATCATTTACATTAGATGAAGTTGAGGGAAAGTCAAAGTGATGCAATGAAATGTGATCTTTGCAAACATCAAGATTCACATCATACCTTTGATTTTCTTTTTCCTCCTCATGTGGTATAGCTATGGTGCCCTTCCATCAAACTCTCTGGTTCACACTAGACTATTGTGGACTTGTCTATTTCTTTATTATGAATCTCAAGTGATGATTATAAATGTGATTTATGTTATTCTTTTAGATTTGAACCAAAACATGTTTGATCACCTCAAAAAAACCAATCATCTTTGCAGTGATATGGAAATCACCCACAAAGAACCTAGACGTGAATTATCCTCCCACACTGCCAACAACTTGATGATGGGATATTGGGTCTTAAGCTACACATGGTTCCTCATGATATTCTTCTTGGAGTATGTTGGCGTAAGCATGATCTTTCTCATTGGAGTCCATAGTAAGACTCACATATGCAATTTGTGATTCGTTTTTCTTCACTTCTTCCTTTGATTGGAGCAAATCTATGTGCACGCTATCATTTTTATCTCTGGGTGCTTTTGTTTCATGGACATCGTCTTCCAAACAACTTGAGGCCTCTTCATTTGTGGTTTCATGATAACATATTTTGGAGGCTCTACCTCTGTTTGAAAAAAAACCAAATGATCTAATAAACCTCCCATATATTGATGGTTTTGGTGAATTTTTGTTTTTAGCTCCCTTTTCTTATTCTTTTCTACTCCAAGTACTGACACAACTGAGTTCTCTTCTTGATGGATTATTGTTTATTGATCATATCCTCATATGTATTCTTGGGAGGAGATATGAATCTGCATTAAAAAAATATTTAAAGGAAATGGATTTACATATTTCATCCCCCAAGGAAAGATACTCTTTATAGTCGTGAGGCAAGTTTTCACTTGCCACTATCTTCCTTGCTAAATAATCTATTGGTATAGACATTGGTGGTTCAACCCTTTGGTATTCATTTTACATGTGGTCAGAAAAGTAACCATCCTCATCTTGAGGTAGTCCTTCATCAACATAAATCAATTTTTTTTCTTCATACTGCTCAAAACCTTCATCAACTGCTACTGGTACTAGTCTCACAATTGCAAACTTGGAATTTTTTTTTTGCAACATTCCTTCAACTAATAGTTTATGGAGATTGGTCTTGCTTCTCATAGGTGCAGAGGACCATGCTCTGACACCACTTTAATGTACCAAATAGGGATTTTTGGCACACTTGGAAAAGGATACAAGGAAAAACAAACATGTGCCCTCAAATACTAGACTAAAAGACACAGAAGTCTTAATTGAATTCAAACCAACACAAAATTTATTATTGTATTAGGAATATACTTGTTTGAATTGATATGATAAGAAATGTATAAGTTCATATACACTGCGATGGGCATATTCTCTGGGTACATCACGCTCGGGATGGTCTGAAGACTACATAGTTTTAGTCCCCAAGACTTATGTGGATTTACAATGGTTCTTGGCGCTTCAGTTGATGTATCTATACTTGTATTACAACCATATAAGAAATCATATGCATATGGTTCAGGGTTTGGTAAGTTATTTTTTGTTTTGGGTTATTTTGGAAAAGATATGACATTTCAGGACGACACAACTAGTCTATATTCAAGTCAATCCAAACAAGATAAGAGGCCATCGAATATTAAATATCGCACATGTAAAGTTTTCATTAGTGACACAATCAAATTTGATTGAGTAGAAGATAGAATTTTTGGAATATATTAAACCCACTCATAACTTAAGATAAAATAATTAATCATTATTTGATTAATTATTTACCCATGCACCTTCAAGTCAATGCATTCCATCTATATCCTACCATCAAGAATTATTATACAACACTTTGCAACAGATTCTACTTTATTCTTCTTTTCCTGCTTTTCTATGGATAAGGTAAAGCTAGTCAAACTAGGAAACTAGGTGCTCTTGTTTCCAACCCATCCTTCATGACTTTTCCTCCATTTTCTAGGATTAGCATGTTTTTTCCAGCTCCTTGACAACTCACTCATTCTTTTTCCAATTTGTGAGGTCCTTGGTAGATTTGGGAAGTGCTTTAGCCACCTATGGGGGCTTGCTATATTTTGCTAAGTCAGCCTTTTTAAGCTTTATGAGTTGTCTCCATACAA
This sequence comes from Pseudotsuga menziesii, assembly GCA_001517045.1. Taxonomy (NCBI): domain Eukaryota; kingdom Viridiplantae; phylum Streptophyta; class Pinopsida; order Pinales; family Pinaceae; genus Pseudotsuga; species Pseudotsuga menziesii. Next base: position 132,158 of record LPNX010803757.1, read on the forward strand.
CTCGATTTTCCTATGAGGGATGTAATATTTATGTACACTATTATTCATCATTATTTGATTCAAGGATACATACCAATATTCATCTCTTCATTCATGTGATTCAGTCTCTTTTCTTCTCTCTATTTTTCCTGTGTATGCGTGAGAGAATTATTACTAGAAAGATCTATTTCCTATTCTTCTTCTTAGCATCATTGCTCATAGCATTGATCTATTATTTCTGCATGGTATCAGAGCTATAGGGATCACAACCTTTCCATCTCCTACATGGTATTAGAGCAGCAAGGTTGATCAAGTTCTACAGAGTTGAGGAGCGCATCGAGTCTCCTATCCCTCTCTCAAGAAGAGCTTGTATAGCTTATAATATTTTCTCCTAATTGTGTTTTGCAGGTTGCAGAGAGTATCTCCTAGAGAATATCAACAAATTCTATATGGATTCAAATTTTCCTCTACTATCTCCTTTCAACTATTTTGATTGGAAGCCAAAGATGAGTGCATACTTGAAGAGGCAATGTCTCTTTGATGTCTCCATTGGTGCATTTAACGAACTTGAGTCTTATGAAGAGAAGATTTATTGGATAAAGAATCTTGATAGAGCTTATGGAACTATGTGTTTGTAAATGTATCCAAATATACATCATCTCATATATTCTGCTGAGTATCCATTTGAGCTTTCAAATAATTTGGACAAAGCTTTTGGTTTGTAAGAAATAGAAGGTGAAGCATGGAGAAAACCCAACATCTTCTCTTGTTCTATATCTCAATATTTATTGTCCTCTACATTATCTAATGAATTTGATCATGATGAAGAAGTTTCTCATATAGTTCATGTTGTTTCTTCCCTCTTTGATTCGAATGCTTCCTCCTTCAATCAAGAAGCAAATATTGACGAGCCATCTTTTTCTGTGTCTCTTGAAGGTGATTTTTCTTCTTGTGATACTAATGATGAAAAATAAGTAACATATGGAGATTATTTTTATATTGATGATGATCCTATAACCAATTCATTTTTCTCTAAATCTCCTATCTTATATTCTAGGATCTATGTGCCAGATCCTTCACACTTTGTGCATACCTCTCTCATTGATGGTGCACAACCTAGTGACTTCCAGGATGTTTTCTTAGCTGAATCAATCCTTACTTATGTCATACAACTTACATTGCTTGATCTAATTTTCTTGAGAATATCCTCCTTTGTTCTTGGAATCAATACTTAGAACCTGCCTGAAGATTATGAACATCTCATTCTTTCCTCCTTTCATACAGAGGATTCATTACCAGTGTATTCCCATGAGTCTACTGATATGCTTATATGTGATCCTTTGGATTCTGATTTAGAATAATATTTGTAGGTTGACACACATATAATACCACCATCCACACCATCTACCATACCTCTAAATAATCCTAAGACTATACAAATCCCAAGTTCACTAGTTGCTTCCTCTTTGGTCTCTTATGCAATGATATTTATCTTACATGGTTTGAAGTCTTTCCTATATTTCAATGGCTAGTTATCCATGACCTTAGTCGTATTTGGACTGATATTAAATATTCTTGGATATTTTCTAAACATGTATGGTTCAGATCTTATGCCCATCCATCATTCATATTTTTAAACCTATCAGTTTTCCCCAGTTGCTCATAATTTTCCTAGTCTAGCCCTATATCCTCATGCAGTGACTAAAGCATTTGTCTTTGCTGTTCGATATGCTAATGTTTATGATATATCATATTTTTATCAGCCTCATATCAGATCTGGAAAGGTGTTACATTATATTGGAATATTGACATGTGATTCACATCACAATTTTGCATTTATTCAGGGAATTGGGTGTGAAATAAATTGTCTTAAATTTTGTACTCTTTGGGAAGGAGTATGCACAGATCACTTTTCCATTTCAGATTATGTTTGTAGATCAGAGTATGATAGCAGAAAGAAGCATTGAGATAATGCTCCTACTTAAGGAATTGATGAAATACAAGGAGTCTCTCCTCTTCCTTCTTGCAGGTTCTACACTCTAACACATGATCATTGAGTTCATGATTTCTTCAACAATTCCTTCATCCAGAAGTAGTTCATTCATCTCATTAAAGTGAATATGAAGATATGTTGAAGACATATTTCAAATTTTGTGCCTTGTCCTATCTTGAGGGAGGATTTTCCCCATGTGGTTTTGCCTCTTTCCTCACCATTTTGGACATAATAATTGTTAAAGGGTGACCATATCCTTGTTGCTAGGCCGTATATGAATCCATATGCATCCATATTTTTGTGTGATACCATCATAAAGTGAGACTTATAGGGGGGTGTTGGAATATATTAAACCCACTCATAACTTAGGATAAAATAATTAATCATTATTTGTTTAATTATTCACCCACTAGCTTAATTAGTTGGCATCCACTTGCACCTTAAAGTCAATACATGCCATCTATATCCTAGGAATAATTTATTTCTAATTCTGGTTTGATCTTGACCACTTTTGACCATCCATAGTTAGTATACAACACTTTAAAATAGATTCTACTTTATTTTGCTTTTCTTATTTTTCTATGGATAAGGTAAAGCTAGTCAAACTAGGAAACTAGGTGTTTTTGCTCCCAAACCATCCTTCATGAATTTTTCTCCATTTTCTACGATTATAATATTTTCCATCTCCTTGACAACTCACTCATGATTTTTCCAATTCGTGATGTCCTTGATAGATTTGGGAAGTGCTTTAGCCACCTATAGGGGTTTGCTATATTTTGGTAAGTCAACCTTTATGAGCTTTATGAGTTGTATCCATACAAATCAATTTTCCTATGAGGGATATACTATTTATGTACAGTATTATTCACCATTATTCAATGGAAGGATACACACCAATATTCATCTCTTCATTCATGTGATTCGGTCTCTTTTCTTCTCTCTATTTTTCCTATGTATGCTTGTGAGAATTCTTAGTATCAATATCTATTTCCTGTGCTTCTTCTTAGCATCATTGCTCATAGAATTGATGTATTATTTATATAATCATAATAACAGAACACTAAAAAATAGTGAAAATTGATGCTAATCTAGAGTAGGTGTGGAAAACTCATACAAACTCATAATTTTGCATTATGAAAATTCCAGGACTGGTATAAAAATTTCAACACAATAAATACATCAAATTTTATTCAAGAAGCTTCTTAGAATCATTTGGGACTTAACATCAATCATTACAAACAATTTCCACTACAAAAGAACTAGAAATATTGAGAATTCGAACTACTAACTTCACAAGGATTTCTATGAATTTTGAACCAAATTTGAATCAACATTAGGAATTGCAATAAAATCAATGAGAATGGTTGGATTCCATCATCCACACATTCTAGCTATATGTTCAACTAGCTAAAGAATTAGCAGGGGCACATCTCCTAGTTGTGACTAGCGACACATCTCCCAAGTCAAACTGAGAGCTCGAAGGTATCAAAATAAAATCATAATTGACTGAAATATGTCAATGTGTTACATCCTCCCTCTTTTATAATTTTTTTATCTTCTTGGATAAGCTATGTAGCTTGTTTTTTCCTCCTTGTTGGCCCCACTTTCTAATATTTCAAACCAATCTTTCTTGTGAAGTCTTTGGCAGGTTTCTAGCTCGTGCTTAACCTCCTTATCTCATCTAATTCATCCTCCCAAGCTAGATTTCGACCATGTAGCTTTAGTTTGTGCTGTGTGGCTTTTGTTATTTCCTTCTAAATCCTTCTTACAAAAATATGGAAAGTCATGTCTTTACTACTTTTGAACTACCTTCCTGCTTTTAGAGTTGCTTTCTTTCTTTTGTGTCTTTTTATTCTTTATTATGTATTTCCTCGATTTTACTACTTTGGTTTGATTTTCCACTACTTTTTTACTTTGCACTATGTTTTTGTGCTTTTTTTGATCAATTTTTCCTTCCTTTATCTGGTTTCCTAATTTTCATTACTTTCTAGGTTTGACTTCTTTCTTCTAACATCCTTCTTTGTCAAGCTTCTTATGGTCAAAATCTTAGCTCTTATGTGCCCTCATGGATCCCTTGGAATTTTCTAGCTCATATCATAAGTAACAAAATTTAATTATTCCAAAACACAAATTGCATCTTTCAATTTATCTCAAATAACTATAATTAAATTTATTCCTAGTTGATTTATTTAATTTCATAAGGTGATTTTGCCAAGGTTACTCCCTTATTAATTAATTTAATGATTTCCACTAGAACCCATGAAATTGGATGGGTTAGTGGTTGTTCCATGGTTATATCAGAATGGGAACATGAAATTAGTTGACTTTAATCCATAGTGGACCCATGTTGACTTTAAATCTTGTTGGCTTTCATCCATGTTGAATTTAATCAATCTTGAATTTACAATATCTTGACATTAGAGCATGTTGAATTTAATCTAAAGTTAGATTTAATCCATAATTAAAGTCAACCATGGTTTCCTTTAATCCATAGTTGAATTTATCCATCTTAATTTTAAGCAAGCTTTACCTTAATCCATGTTGAATTTAATATATAGTTGAATTCAATCCAAGGGTGACTTCATGGTTGATGTTGGTTTACTTTCATCCATAGTTGAACCATTTTTACTTTAATGCATCTTGACCTTAATCAAAGTTGGCAATCTATATTGACTTTAAATTATGTTGAAAATAACTCATCGTGAATTTATTCCATGTTAACTTTAATTCTAGTTTACTTAGTGTGGTATTAGATCTTTTTATCTTTTATATGCTTAGATTCACATGTTTTAGTAGTTTAAGTACTCATTAAAGATGTAACCACCAAAATTCTACTTTTAAAGCTTTAACTAAAATTTTGTATGGACAAACAAGTGAAGTGTTGCCATGCCCTATCCTTAAAAAGGTCATTTTCACCTTTAAAGTTTGAGAAGATATAATAGAATCAATTTTTACACAAATTAAGATTACCTAAAACTACCATTCAGGTCCCCAATATATTATATAATATATCATAATTAAAATGATTAAAGTGTTAACTTAAACATAACCTTAATTTTTTTTTCTTTTAAGCACATAAGATTTATTCCTATAAGAGACAAAAATCATCTGATTTGTAAATTCTGTATGTTTTTCTTGTTTTGAGAAATCATAGTTTGTAATTACAGGAATTTCACTACAGAGCTTCTTGTGAGAAATATTAAAGCTAAAGCATTTCAAGCTGAATAGAGCTAAAATATCAGGAATAAGGGTATGTATTTGAAAATTTTCAAGTTTAGTACTCCATAAGGAACTGCAAGTCTTCTCAGGTACATCAACCCCTTTGTCTAGAAATAATTTTATAAGAAATATCTTTTTAATGTTCACATGAGCCCTAAATCTTGGAATAAAGAACTGATTAAGCAATTTTACAACCACTATAATTTCAATAATATTCGTATTTGCTAATTCGTCATAATTCATCATAATGATAACGTGTTTCATATGCTAATAACCCATATTAAATGATAAATTAGATTGAGAGGAAATTATAACAATCATAATTATAGTTCATAAACATTTATTTAAGCTTATCATAAAATAATAGTATGTGAAATAAATAAAAAACCTATCCTAAATCATATTCAATAAATAGTAAGATGTCATTTAAAAAAAATCTAATTCTAAATTGTTTTTTTCCCAAATTTGATTGCCCCCAATAGTATTTATTTATGAGACCATTCAATAATAGATAACATGTGATTTAAAAATAAAAATGGATTCTAAAATATTGTTTATAAAACCATTCAATAACAGAATAAAAATGGATTCCAAATTAGTTCTTTTTGTTGGCAATGTAATTCTTGTAGCTGCCTATTGCAAACTATACATCAGCCTCTTATGATGTCTCCACCTTTAAAGCAGCTTCTTCCTTTTCTCTTTCACCTGCAAACATGGTTAAAGAGAAACAACAGTTCCTGAATCCTGCAATCTCTGCAAACATATAAATATAAGTGACTGCCTGTTGATGTAAAACAGAGGATGCATTCAAACAGCGCTGTATAAAACAGAGCTATATCTGCACATAGATAAACTTATCAAAACAGAGACAATCTAACAAAATAGGGGACAGACTTATATCAAGGGAGCAGAGCATTTTTCTGAACTGAGCTTTTCATTTACACATCTGATTTTTATAGAAAATGATACAGTAGATTCATGAGGTATCTGGAGCCTTCTAGATAGTGGATAAGCATGTGGCTTCATATCAAAGCATCTAATTCATCAGCTATCTGGAATCTTCACATTTACAATTTGTGGAACAGGAGTAGCAAAAGTCAAGGAAAGGAGGACGGTGCCTCCATTTGGCTTCACCGACTAACATTATCCCACTTGAAGCTAAATGAAGGCTTCTTCAATGCTGCTCCGGAGATGAACTCAAGTCACCCCCAATCCTACCAATCTCCTACATAGCTCTTGCTTGGTTTTTGGAATAATTTTAGTGAACATATCAGCAGGATTCTCATCTATGTGAATCTTCTCTAGCTGTAAATGCCCTTCTTCCAATACTTGTCGAATCCAATGGTACCTTAGGTCAATGTGCTTTGTCTTGGAGTGAAATGATGGATTTTTCGCCAAGTGAATGGCACTCTGACTATCACAATGCAACACATACTTATCTTGTTTTATTCCCAGCTCTCCTAGGAATCGCTGCATCCACAACATCTCCTTGCAAGCCTCGGTTGCAGCTATGTATTCAGCCTTAGTTGTGGAGAGGGCTACTACTTTTCGTAGCCTAGATACCCAAGATACTGCTGCACCTGCAAATGTATACACATAACCAGTAGTGGACTTTCTGGTGTTCACATCTCCAGCCATATCTACATCTGCAAAACCTTCAAGCATAATCTCATTGTTACCAAAACATAAACAATGATGACTAGTACCCTTGAGATACCTCAAAATCCATTTGACCGCTTCCCAATGTTTCTTGCCCGGATTGGCAAGGAACCTACTCACTACTCCCACTGAATGTGCAATGTCCGGTCTTGTACACACCATGGCATACATAAGGCTGCCAGCTGCTGAAGCATAAGGAATCTTACTCATTTCCTCTTTCTCCTTGTCATCGCAAGGACACAAATCAACACTTAGTTTGAAGTGAGCTGCAAGAGGTGTGCCCACTGACTTGTCATCCTTCATATTGAACCTGTTTAACACCTTCTCAATATATTTTTCTTGTGATAGCCATAGACTTTTCTTCTTCCTGTCACATATGATCCTCATGCCCAATATTTGTTGTGCTGGACCCAAGTCCTTCATTGCAAATTGGCTTCCCAAATCCTTCTTCAATTTGCTAATCATGTTCTTATCATGTCCTACAATTAGCATGTCATCCACATATAACAATAGCATAATATAATTTTCTTGGTCATACCTCTTGATATAAACACAATGGTCAACCTCTAGTCTACTGAAGCCATGCTTCAACATAAAAGCATCAAATTTCTTATACCATTGACAAGGTGCTTGTTTGAGCCCATAGAGGCTCTTCTTCAACCTACAAACCAAGTTCTCTTTTCCTTTTACTGGGAATCCTTCCGGTTGCTCCATATAAATTTCCTCTTCAAGTTCTCCATGGAGGAAGGCTGTCTTCACATCTAGCTGTTCACACTCCAAATTTAAAGCAGCAACAGGACCAAGAACAACTCTAATAGATGACATCTTAACAGCAGGTGAAAAGATTTCATTGAAATCAATACCTTCCTTTTGGGTAAATCCCTTTACCACCAATCTTGCCTTGTACCTTTCCTTCTTGCCTTCACCATCCTACTTGATCCTGTATACCCACTTGTTTTGTAGGGATTTTCTTTCTTTAGGAAGCTTCACTAACTCCCAAGTTTTATTTTCCAACAGGGATTCCATTTCTTCTTGCATATCTTTCTTCCAATCCTTGCTATGCTCATCATCACAGGCTTCCTGAAAACAACTTGGTTCACCATCATCAGTTAGCAAAACATAGTTTGATGGTGGATACCTTTGTGAAGGCTTATGAGGTCTAGTAGACCTCCGAACCAACTCTAGTGGTATATTTTCCACCTAGACCTCTTGCAATGGCTGTTGCAAAATTCCTTCTTCTTGCTGTCCATCATTGTCTGCTTGTTGTCCATTGTTTCCTGCTTACTGTCCACCACTTTCTGCATGCTGCTCATAGTTTTCTTCTTGCAGTGGTGGGATATTTTCTTGCTGTTCTACAAACCTGTCAGCAATTTTCTTGACCTCCATATTACATGTATGCCTCTTATACATTTCTAACTCATTAAATATGGCATCCCTGCTTCTAATGACTTTGTTGTTGACTGGATCCCATAAACGGTAACCAAACTCACTATCAACATATCCCAGAAAAATACATCTCATTGATTTATTATCTAACTTACTTCTATGCTCCTTTGGAATATGCACAAATGCTTCACATCCAAAGATTTTCAAATGAGAGTGATTTACCTTCTTTCCAGTCCAAACTTCTTCAGGAATGCCATTGTCCAAGGGTATAGTAGGCGATCGGTTAATGAGGTAGCAAGCTGTTCTTACTGCTTCTGCCCAAAAGTGCTTTTCCAATCCTAAATTTGACAACATACTCCTCATCTTCTCCATGATAGTGCGATCCATCCTTTCTGCATACCATTCTGTTGAGGAGTACCCGGGACAGTCTTCTCATGCTTTATGCCAAACCTATTAAAGTATTCTTTGAATGCATTGGAGCAGTACTCTCCACCAGTGTCTGTCCTTAAACACTTGAGAATCTTGTTAGTTTCTCTTTCAACACTAGCATGAAATTTTTGAAATGTTCCAAATACCTCATCTTTTATTTTCATGGGGTAAGCCCAAACCCTCCTAGATGCATCATCTATGAAGGTGACAAAATATGCAGCTCCTCCTAAGGACTTCACATTCACTGGACCAAACACATCAAAGTGTACTAATTCTAGGAGATCTGATTTCCTTTCATGGCCTCTTCTCATAAATGACACTCTACGTTGCCTAAAATATATGCAATGCTCACAAAGATCAAGTTCAAAGGATTTCAAACTTGGAAGCAGATTTTTGTCAAGAAGAATTTTTAGGCCCTTCTCGCTCATGTGACCCAAGCGCTTGTGCCATAGATCTGGCGAGTTTCATTATTTTGCAATAGCAGCCACATCTAATTTCCTTGTTGTTGCTCTTAATGTGTACAACGTTCATGTCTTGGATCCTTTAACCATAACCAACGCCCCTTTACAAAGTTTCGAGCCACTTTTGCCAAAGTTTGTGGAGCAACCTTCATCATCCAATTGTCTCACTAAGATAAGGCTCATACGCATTTCTGGGACATGCCTGACTTGTTTTAGCAAGATGTCTTGTCCATCCTTTGATTGGATTCGAACATCTCCCACTCCAACAATATTGTAGTGGTGATTGTTTCCCAAGTGCACTCTACCATAATCACCACTTTCATATGAAACAAAATTATCTTTACATGGAGTTACATGATGAGATGCCCTAGACTCAAGGATCCAATCTATGCTACTACCAGATGTATATACGCATGCATCTTCTACTGAAATAGTAAATAGGACATCACCATCTGAAACAACTACAGTGGTCTCACCTTCATTTATGTTGGCTGACCTTTGGTTTGTATTGGTCGGTTTTTGCTCCTTTTGCTCTCTCTTCCAAAACCAGCAATATTTCTTCATGTGTCGTTGTTTTCCACAATGAAAGCAAGTGAGTCTTCCTTTTCTCGATCTTGATCTGCCTCTGGATTTTGAACGCCACTGTCTTCCTCGATCCATTTTCCTACCACGATCAGCTATGCTTAGAGCTTCTCCTCATTCATTAGACTGCTGCTAACATCATCAAACTTCAAGGTCCCTACAGGTGCTGAAGTGCTTATGGCTACCATGAGATTATCCCAGTTATCTGGCATGGAGCACATGAGGAGGATGGCTCTGATTTCATCATCCAAGTTAATTTTGATAGATGCAAGTTGGCTGGTAATTATATTGAACTCATTTAAGTGCTCTACAACTGAAGCACCCTCCTTCATCTTGAGGTTATACAACCTCTTCATCAAGAAGACTTTGTTGGAAGCTGTATTTTTGTCATATAAATCTTGCAGCTTCTTCCATAGAGCCTCTGCTGTCTTCTCCCCAACCACATTGAAGTAAACGTTCTTAGCCAAATATTGACAGATTGTGGCAATAGCTTTCCTGTCAAGCTTATTCCAATCCTCATCCGTCATCCGTGAGGGTTTCTTTGCCAATCCCTCAATTGGTAAAAACTGGTCCTTCAAAATTAATATAGCCTCCATTTGGGATTTCCATAGGGAAAATTTTGCCCCATTCAGCTTCTCCATGTCACTCGTGGCAGTGACCTCCATGATGCAGCTTCCAGAACCTGCTCTGATACTAGTTGTTGCAATGTAATTCCTGTAGCTGCCTGCTGCAAACTATACATTAGCCTCTTATGATGTCTCCACCTTTAAAGCAGCTTCTTCCTTTTCTCTTTCACTTGCAAACATGGTTAAAGAGAAACAACAGTTCCTAAATCCTGCAATCTCTGCAAACATATAAATATAAGTGACTGACTGTTTATGTAAAAAAGAGGATGCATTCAAACAGCACTGTATAAAACAGAGCTATATCTGCACATAGATAAACTTATCAAAACAGAGACAATCTAACAAAAGAGGGGACAGACTTATATCAAGGGAGCAGAGCATTTTGCTGAACTGAACTTTTCATTTACACATCTGATATTTATAGAAAATGATACAGCAGATTCATGAGGTATCTGGAGCCTTCTAGATAGTGGATAAGCATGTGGCTTCATCTAGAAGCATCTAATTCATCAGCTGTCTGGAATCTTCACATTTACAATTTGTCAAGAGGGCAGGTGGAACACGAGCAGCAAAAGTCAATGAAAAGAAGACGGTGCCTCCATTTGGTTTCACTTACTAACACTTTTTCGAGTACTTTATTAACCTACCATAGAATTTTTTACTTCCATCAGAAAAGTAAGTATACTCTCCAAGGAGCATAGACTAATAAAATCACTACCGAGTTTTTCATCGACTTAATGGAGCAGGAATGAGGTATTAATAAAATCATTCCTTAGTTTTTCCTCGACTTAATGGAGTAGGAATGAGGTATTGTCGAATCATTACAATCATATACTATAATTTTTATTTTGTTTTAATATTGTTCTTTTCGTAAAGTGATTTAAAACGTTACACATCCATGTTATTTCCACCATGGCCATTGAAATATAAAGAGAGCCCTTGGATTTTATGTAAATCTCATGGACGACTTTGATGTCATCCCCATGATGGGATTCTATATTTGTTGACTCTTAAACGATCATACGATATGTTGAATAGTTGCACACAGGAAATGTAATGGCCGCACGCACTTACTTTATATTAAATAAACAGATTGGAAGCTACGCCTATTGTTTACATTTATATCAGTCAAAACACAGATTAAAAAATGTTTAGATGGTTACATGAAATGTCGCATTATGAGTGCACACACAAATTTGGCACGATCGTGAAATCTACTCACACAAAGCCAACTCGCCCCGACCAAATATTGGGTGGGTTGACATCCGTCTAAAATGCTGACGTCTATATAAACAAATTTTGTTGGGAGGAAGCCATAAAGAGAAGCTTATGCATTTACCGGCAGGTCGATTCGATCAAACGTAATGGCCGCAAGTCCGGGATCTCCAATGCTATCTTCTAATTCCATCCATGTGATCAGAAGGCCAATTGCAGTCTTGTCACTGGCTCCCTTCACCCCCGACAGAGACTTCAAGCTTTCCACCAGGCATTGCGCCTCAAAAACGCAATGGGGTTCCATAGTTCAGCGCAAAGGTGCCGGGTTCGAATCCGGGGAACCGACCTCCCCCGAGGTAAGTTGTATGGGGCAGATCAAGCTTAAACGTCAGAAATGGGCTAAGGAGTCCAGGCGTATGGAAGACAAGAAGGCCGAGCGGACGGCGAAGGGTAAGCTGTCTAAGCTCAGGAAATTTATGTTCCGCAGGCGTGGAGAAGGAGAAGAAGTTTGTGGGGCAGCTGGCAATGGTGGTTGTCCTACAGAAGACTCCTGTAGGTCACCCTACCCTATGTTGGGGCAACTCAAACGGTACGCATCCGGGTCATATGATGCTCAAATTGGCGTTATTTAACCGGTTTTCAATGACGCAAGTATTGCCGGTTTACAAGTTGAGAGACAGCTTGTTTTCCACGTGAGTGGGGACTCGATCCGCTGTCGGTAAAGGAGATTTTTCACAGAAGATTATGAATGGGAAGGGTAGGGAAGTAGTCGCCTTGTAAATGTTTATTTAAAAAAAATAAATTTTAGTTATTTAAACATTACAAAATATGCATGCCAGTATCCAAGGATGTGTGGAAAATTTTAACTTTATTTGTTAGATGTATTGGATGTTATTTTGTACATCCGAATTTTTTATTTTTTTTCTAAAAGAATGAATTTTGAAATACCAAATCATGTTTTGAAGGTATATATGATTCAATATTTTTTAATATCTCAAAAAGACATTAAAATTATACAAGTTTAACAACTATTATAATTATAATTTTTTTATAAGAATTAATTTAAAATTTCTACATTTAAGACATAAGATGTGTATTGTATTGATATCACTTACAATTTACAAAAGATAAATTAATATACTTGGTATTAAACTTATATATTATAATGACAACAAGTAAATAAAACTTATATTTATATAAAGAATGATCTTGTATAAGATTTTTGTAATACATTTTGAAATGCCATTAAATAGTTTTTATATCTTATTAATGAGAAGTATGAGAAGTACACATTCGATATCATTATAGAGCTGTTTCATAAGTGCATTTTCATTTATTGCAACCTAGTATTATGAATCAACCTAATTATCTTTTCATGAATAACCTAGTTATCCCTTCATTCTTAACAAAAGGTATCTCTTGTTGAGTTTTGCCTATGAAACTAGGTACCAATGTCTATCTAGTTGGAAGCATGTGACTCCCCTCTACCAATGCCTACTAACACCAATTGCTCAAATAGTGAAATAGATGCATTTATTACAAAGCTAACATCAATTAACAATGTAACATGTTTTAAAAAGACACCTCTTATTGTTTTCTTCCTTGTGAACTCAAGCACTAAAGTCTCTATAGTGGCAACACGAACAATGTTCTCCCCTAGGAGAGATTCATTGAACAACTGGAAGTTAAGAACATAAAAAGATGAGAAAACTAGATATATATCTCTGAACCATAAGAAATAAACATTTTCGAACAAAACCTTTAAGTTTCATGTGACATGCTCCAAAAAGCTATCATCTGAAAAGCCAACATATATGGCCACATGAAGTGAAATAATGGGAAGGAAATCCTAGAGTGGAGGGTCCTCTGTATCTAGTTGTTGATCATCCTACCTAATCAGTAAGTGTTAGTTATATCTAGCCACCGCTCACAACAATGGTGGGATGATGACCCATGGTCTAGGTCATTTGCAGCAATGCATCGTGTGTATGCAAAATCAATTGTTGTGTAGGTGGGATTTTTTCCCTAGGAGGTGGCATAAACGATGTGAGGGATTGGAAATTGGCATATATATGCCTCGCACCCTATAAATTTGATGTACCTCCAACCCAACATGTTGGAATTTAAAATAATAAAAATAGTTTACATGCTTCCCTAGCACAAATGCGACATACATATTCCTAAGGAAGTATAAAGGAACTCCGTATTGTTATGTGTGTGTGGAGGGGGGGTGCACATTGAACAACACATTTCTCCTATCCATTCGGTTATCAAAGAATCTTTGATAGGAACACCATTCAATGGATATGTGGGGATGATTGGTTTTTCATACTTTACCCACTCTAGGGTCCTTGAACAAGGAAAATATGTCTTCATTGCTTATATTTAGTCTTTTTATTGCATAGTTGTCTAAGCCATTGGCATACTCCTATCCTTTCCTCTGTCTATAAGAGGAAATGCTATAGAGTTTCTCATTTTCCCACTTAATTGTTTCTATGATGGCATCAATGGTATCAAAAAGAGATCATTGAATTAGGTATCCAACCCTAAATACAACACTCATGGTTATGAGAGATTTTTTTTATCTCAATATCTTAAAATTTCGATCCATATTTACAGTAAAAAACATAAAGGAGAAATAGTTAGAAACATAAGTTACATAAAATTAACAAAGTCTATATAATTTACATCTATTTAATATGCCATGAATCAACACATATGATCAAAGTCATTGTAAATAATATACATTAGAGTAAATTTCAACTCAAAATGAGCCTCCTAAGGAAAATAATAAAATAATAGTTAAAATAATAAAGTAATATTTATTAATTTTGGAGGAAGAAAAGAAAAAAATTACTTTTTTTGTTCATATTTTCGACATATATCCCTGTGTTATTACTCAAAATTCGATCGAGAGAGCTTGTTGGATGCAAAATTAAATTCCCCATTCAACGAGTACCCACTGTGCATACTTTTAATGGACCCTACTACCCCAAAATCACAAAATACTTGAAAAAACGTGATGACCACGCCTTTTCAGGTATTTTGTGTTTTTGGGGTAGCAAGGTCCGTTAAAAGTATGCAGAGTGGGTACTCGTTGGATGCAAAATTTAATTATGCATTTAACAAGCTCTCCGGATTGAAATTTGAGTAAAAACACAGCGATATATGTTGAAATTACAAACAAAAAAAGTAGTTTTTTTATGATACCTATCCCCAAATTTATATTAAAAAATTGTTTAAGACCTATACAGTATTTCAAATTTAAATCAATTTCATTGGCTAACACATGATGACATGGAATTTGAATTAGGGTTGAAGGCCCATTTTGAGTTGAAATTTCCTCTAATGTGAATGTTGAAGGAGGATGAGTATGAAAACAGTTCCGCCAACATAGATCCCCATAAAACTCTAAATCATCTACTAATTCTTTTGTGCATTCCTTATACAACCGTATCCATTGGCAAAACCCTTTGCATGTATTGCAAATCAAGTGAAAAAACATGTCATTTAAGATAGATCACATCTCTATTCACATCATGTATGAACACACACACACACACACAAACATGCGCGTGTGCACACACACATACAAACACTCACACACATGCACACGCACACACACACAAACATGTGTGTATGTGCACGCACACACACACACACATACGCCCATGCCCACGTGCAAATGCATGCACACACACACGCGCGCACACACACACACACACACACACGTGCACACATACACACACAATTTAGGTGCCTAATGCTCCAACTGAAGTTTGTACACTTCAAATATTTTGGTACATAAATTATCCAATACTAAATTTTGTTGGTAGTTCTATTAAATCATGTCTTGGATTTTTTCATAACATTTTTATTGAAAATAGGAAACATTTGTTTTAGTGGGCTTCAAAGAAACTAATCTTTTGGAATTTTTTAGATGTCTTAGCCTCTCATTCAAGAGATATTTTAGTCCTTATGATCGACTTATGTGGAAATCCTGAAACATACATTGAGTACAAAAATCGCACATAGGTTATCCATACAAATCTCCAAAAAAAATTGGTATTATCTCAAAGAGAAGGGTAATCAAATATCAAGCTTAGAGGATAGCTCATGTCATTGTCCTAGAATAGAAGCATGATGATAGGGGTATCTAGAGTGAACAAAACCACCGGATGTGGAACCATGCAAACACGCTCATTACTAAGAAAGTAGGAAATAAAGATAAGAAAATCGACACCAACAACAATGTCTAGAATTAATATTTCATCTTCTTGTTTTAGGGTTGCACCACCCCGTTTCTAACTACTAGAAATCATTTCATTTGTCATAACATGCACCATATTTGTGGTTAGGGACTGAAGTTGTCATAGGGTCTATCTAAGAAATTCTAAAAAAATTATGTTGGGAGATCATTCACATAGACTCATAAGGAAGGGTTGTTTCCTTGAGAATTTGTGTCATAAATTATGGGTTTCATCAAGATGAGATTGCATCACACATTATAGGTCTCTTTACCAATTCAAGAATTGTTGCAAGGAAAACACACTAGGTTATATAATGTGACTAATGTGACAATTTGGTTTACCATCAATTCTCATGTGAAGCCCACTCAAGTGATGTAACACGAAGCCCACTCAAGTGATGTAACACATCTATTCCTAAAATATTTGAATAATTGTGTGCAACCTCTTAATTGAAGAAAATAAGTGAATCCCAATGGCATGGATGATGTCTATTAGGCTACTTACTCAACTTTAATGCATCTTGTTTATAAATACCAGCACTCAACAAGTTTTGGTTTATTCCTTCTTTCTATTTTTAATGCTACAAGTAAGGTTATTTATCTTAGGATATTTTTCTATCTTATGAAAACATAAAATGAAAATCTCAATGCACTATACCAAATTCATATATTTTTCTTAAAAGATTATCAACATTACTACAATTTCCCAACAAAGGAGATGAGAAACCATTTTTTAGAGTTGAACAAATTGGCAATAATGTTTTTCTAGTTGAATTCACGGAATTCCTTTTCACACAAGTTAGAAGCCTCAAAGGTAAAGTTGAATCCATGAATCCCATTGGCCATGACTTCTCTCATCCAAAATTATATTCGCAAAATTGTGATAATATGGACCTACTAGTTAACAATGATAATAACAATGGAAAAAGGAAACCCTAATTACAATTAGCGTTCTGAGGGGTATTATAACTCCACATCGATAAATGTGTTGATGGCTCATATTTTCTAGAGCGCAAGAGAAGTGACTCAATGCATCAATATTTTCTTAATTGGGTAGACATCAACCACATTTGGATGGATTATCGTCACTCATTGAACATCCATGTTATCAAATATTTAACAAGACTTTCTGCACTGTACCAAACATCCAATAATATTTCAAGACAAGAAGAGGTATAAGAGGACACCAAAAAGTAATTTGTATATCAAATATTGCACTGTCTAAGGTAAGAAATTTATACATATCAATAATACTAGTAAAGTGATTATTAAGATGGGTAGTTAGATTACGAGTTGTATCGTGAGTAAATCTTGGTGTAGGCAACATATTCTAGGTGTAGTATTTTTTATTGTGAAAAACACATTCAAGGAACATATTTTAAATGCTGCTAATACATTATGAGTAGATTTCATGGAAGTTGTGAGGGAATCTCAAAATACGAGCTATTAATTCATGTATGGATATTTATTGACCCCATTTTCCATGTTACATAGGAAGCCCCTAATCAATCATAACATTCAATCCTAAAACAAAAAGGATTTAATACCAAAAACATTTATACCAAGGATGATGAAAACATGAAGTTGGTATACACTTTTTGCCAGTTTTTTGACAAAATGATGCAAAATTTTAGGTTTTTCAACTTAAACCCTCTCAAACCCATATCCCCCTTAGGATTTTCACCTTGATGTAAACAAAAGAGGTTTAGAGAATTCTATTAGAGGTTTAGAGAATTCTATTAGCTTCATACTCATATCTTTTTGAATTTTTTTTATGGACATATAGTAGGACAAATTTGATGGGCACCAATGACATATACTTAAATATTTAGGTTCGGATAATGAGTGACCTAATTGTACTTTGCAATGGACTATAAGTTGAGGATTTTCATACCTAAACAATATTTTTTATTTTTTTCGAAATAACATATGATAAAAAAATGGTGCCTTATTAACACATGTTTGTGTCCTCCCATTTTCTTTCAAATGTGACTCTTATAATACAAACTAAAACTACCCTTTTGAAGAGAATAGTGCAAGGAACATCTGTGTGAGTTTTTAAATTTTTTGTTGTTATTGTCATTGTGATAATGTTGAATTTTCAGTGTGACTGATTCTCAAAAAGTTTAATAGCAACTTCGTGTTTTCACCCTATGGTGGTATCCATTCAGGATTTCATTTTCATACCCAAGTACATTATTAACCACAACAATGACTCTTTGATGTTCAACATGGATGGGGACTATTTCCACATCAATTCGGACATTCTCATCGGTGATTGATTAAGCATTTAACCACTTCCCTTTACATTCTCATATGATATTATTGTATGGAAAATATCCACTTGGTTTCACATTAGTAAGTAAGCCACTTCAATAAGGTGTTGTTTTTTACCCCCTGTCCAAGAGGATGATTATTTTGCAGCAAGTCAAGATTGCAAATGAAGAGGTGGCTATGGAAAACAAAATGTCACTTTGAGATAATTAAAGACACAAGAATAACATTAGCTAAGATGCTCCCAAATTTGGCTCAAAGGACACACTAAAAATAATGTCACTAATTATTCTCGAGGCCCCTTGGGTACAATTAATTATACAAACCCTAAAATAAATCAC